>CM029546.1:1132674-1280174 GCA_017141385.1 Sogatella furcifera | reverse complement strand
TAGATGATGTAATTGAAATCAGAAGAAACAATAGATGCTGTACGTCAGCTGTTAGGTTACATCACGTACTAGAGACATACGAAACCGCCTATCTTCTCAGTGTCAGCTATTCACAATAATTATATATTATATTTATATAATATATATATATTATTGTGAATTTTCGTAATAGCTAAAATATTATGAAACTAGATTAAAATAGGATAAAATTATTCTATACTAATGTGATCAAATTAGTGATTAATCAATTGAATTACTATAATATGAATGAACTATGAAGTGTTCATCTGGTTCATGGTTACTACGAGAAACTAGAAGGTATAACCAAAGAGGATTCTAGGTTTTATTCTATTATTCAATGGTATAACCAAAGGATATACTTCATATTCACTGGTATAACTTAACAGAATTAGCATGGCCTGTGAATTGCAAGGAAATCAATGCATTCCACCGTCCATGCTAATTCTGTCGAGTTATAGTAGGATTTTTCCAAGGGAAAGTTATTAACAAATGTTTTTGTTAATAACTAAATTAATCATTTTTTTCCAAGTTGTTTTCATAATCAGAAAAATCTTTTACCACAAAACAAGGCTCAATCATTATTTTGCTACCGAAATTGAGTACTTTATCAATTACTTTAATAGAAAAGCAATCTAATAAAAATGATTACACAGCCACACACTAATTACTATTTCATTCAACGAGAGAGCAAACAAAGAGACCAATTGCAACCCCTCCCCCACCTCAACACCTTCCCCTACCTTATCCGCCTCCCCTCCTACAGAGGGCGCGCGATTATTGTTTGCCAATATCATTTCGCGGGCAAAACAATGATATGGTCCGTCCAAGCGAAGAAGACACTCTGGCAAGATGGGGAAATGACTCCAGCTCGGTGAAAATTGGTACAAAAGTTATAAATTTGGTCTCAAATTGTAGATCAGAATATTTTCTATAGTTTGAGACTAAATTTCTAATTTTTAAACTAATATTGACCGAGCTGGAGTCGTTCTCCCATGTTGTCCGAATGTCTTCTTTGCTTGGACAGACTATACCCTCTACCCCTTACCGCCCTCCCCGGTGAACAATGCAGCTCGATTATTTTCTGTTCTGCTTTTGGGGTTTTTTTTTGGTCGAGTTTGAGACTACTGAATAATGGAATTCTATTTGTTCCTGTTTCCAAAATTTGTTCCCGCTCATTGATTGCTACTGCTGCTGGTCAATAATGAATGCACCACATCGAGTTGGTGGCGAATTGGGTTTTTGGGGGTTGGTAGGGGGTTTAATATCCCCCCCCAATGGTGTGGATTTTGAGAGGGGGGTGTCAATTGCCCACCAATAAATTTCTATCAACGTATTGGATGTGGGTGTGTGATGCTCCATTCATTATTTGTGTATTTCATCAACTTATTATTTTTTATTCGGCTTTTCCGATAATTTGAATTTTGTTCGTTTTATTATTATAATTTTTCTTTTTCTTGACTTGTTCGCTATACTCTCCTTTTCATCTACTTGTTCTTCAGAAATTGAACGAAACTAGCGGGTTTGACGAATAATTTTGAACATTTTTAACATAAAACATTGTTATTTATGCTCTGCTCTGTTAGGACAGTCGACGAGCGGTCCGCAAGTTTATATCGAATTAATAATAATTATTGTCTGTTCAAGCAAAGAAGACCCTCTGGCAAGATGAGAAAATGACTCCAGCTCGGTCGATATTGGTTCAAAAAATATTGATTTGATCTCTGATTGTAACTCAGAATGTTTCCTACGATTGAGGCGAAATCAATAATTTTCGTACCAATATTGACCGAGCTGGAGTCATTTTCACATCTTGCCAGAGTGTCTTCTCTGCTTGGTCAGACTATGCCTCTACTGGTCGTTTTAGTCTCGCAAATAGCTTTTAAGCGTTCTGAAAACTGCTTCTTGTGCGCTCCAACAGCTGATGTTGTTATTCAGCTGTGCCTAGATGATGTTTTTGTAATAAAAAACACGCGGTTCGCGTGTGCCTTGCTATAATACATTGTATAGTCTGTCGAAGCAAAGAAGACATTCTGGCAAGATGGGAAAATGACTCTAGATCAGTCTATATTGGTTTAAAAATTGAAAATTTGGTCTCAAATTGTAGGTCAGAATGTTACCTATTATTTGAGACCAAATTTATAATTTTTGAACCAATATTGATCGAGCTGGAGTCATTTTCCCATCTTGCCAGAATGTCTTGTTTGGTTGGACAGACTGTACCAGTACCAAACTATCAAGATATAGTTTGTCTAAGCAAAGAAGACCTTCTGGAAAGATGAGAAAAAGACTCCAGCTCGGCCAATATTGGTTCAAAAATTATTGATTTTGTCTCAAATTGTAGGAAAAATACTGATCTACAATTTGAGACCGAATTTATCACTTTTAAACCAATATTGACCGAGCTGGAGTCAATTTCCCATCTTGCAAGAGGCTCTTCTCTTCTTGACACAACTATACCATACAAGTTTCATCCATCATATCGATAGCGTAACTAGAAAGTGTACAGCTGGTGCCAGAATAACTTACTTGCGGTTGGCGAATGTCTGTTATTAATGCTCAGCTCTGTCTGGACAGTCTGAAAACCGTCTGCAAGAGCGAAACAGTTTGCTGCAGTTGCTCTTGACTTGATATAATGATGCTCTTGTAGACCACAGATTTTCCAAGGCTGTTTATACTTCTAAAAATGGGTTGAGAGTACAAAATCCATTTCAACCTCTAAAAACATTAAAAATCAGGTGTGTTTTTTTTTCAATTGAAGTCATCAGTAAATTTCAACAATATATTTTTTTCTTATTTATTTATTCATTCATTCTACAGAAACTATTAAACTTATTATTGGTTAAAAACACAGACTAACGTCCAAAATGTCTTTATACCAAATTTTGATAAACAATAAGTTTGAGACTATAGTCCATTCACGATGGCTTGAGACGAGATAAACAAAAGCTCTGCATGTGTGTGTGTGTGCGCGACTGGGGTGGCTTCGTTTTAGCCACGACATAAACAAGTCACAGCAATGCCAAAATCCCGAATTTTTTTGTCGGGACTGTAACCAAAGAATTGGCACAAAAACTTTGATTATAATTGTTTGTTGATAATAGGTTCATGCAGTCGAGAGAGAACTGAAACAAGCAATTTCCCAATGTAAAACTATAAAAAAGATTACTTAAAAATACTTATTCTGAACTGCCTACAACAAAATTCGGAATTTCAGCATTGCTGCGACTTGTTTATGTCATGGCTAGAACGAAGCCACTCCAGTCGCGCACACACACACATGCAGAGCTTTTGTTTATCTCGTCTCAAGCAATCGTGAATGGACTATAGGTTACATATTTTCACAGCACTTCAATTATAAATTTTTAGTCCAGAAGAAATACCGTACTTTTAAAATTTTGAATTCAGAGAAATTGTATATTCCAAATGAATCAATTACCAAATTTTCACAAACTTTCTTATAAATATTTAATAAACTCGAAAATTGTGCAGTAAATGACTACGTATTATCTTAAAGAATTAAGACTTGATTTAAATTCGAATCGGTGACTTATTCAAAGCTTTACATTTCACTGACCCTGTATTTCATCCCATTCTATGCATAGGATATGGGTTGTAATCTTGTCTTGGCTTTTGTGATTGCTTTCCTATGCAAGTCTTGGGTTCTTTCAATAATTGGGCTGCAATATGTTGGTTTTCTGCCGAATTCTTCGGGAATATCAAGAGATGGAGAAAGAAAAGAGGATAGATAGAGAAAGAGAAATATGTAGAAAACGCGGAACGGTCACCGAATTTATTAGGAATCAGGAAAAGGTTGGGAATTAAAATAAAAGGATGAATATAGAAAGGGAACGAAGAGGAATTCATACGAAATAAGGAAAGAGTAAGAGAGAGATCCATAGATAGAAAGAGTGAGGATGCCGAATTCATCTGAAAGATAAAAGAGGGAAAGAGAGAAGAATAGATGGAGAAGAAGAAAGATCCAGAGATAGGGAGTATATTATTAGAATGGTATAGTCTGTCCAAACAAAGAAGACATTCTGTCAATATGGAAAAATGACTCCAGCTCGATCAATATTGGCTCAAAAATTATTGATTTGATGTCAATCGTAGGAAACATTCAGATCTATAATTTGAGTCCAAAATTATAATTTTTGAACCAATATTGACCCAATCGGAGTCATTTTCCCATCTTGCCAGAGGGTCTTCTTCGCTTGGAAAGACTATAGCGTATCGTTTATTCGTGTGTCGATATTCTTTCGATAAGGTCTTCCCGCGTATTATATTCGTCGGGAAAATCTTATTTTTCAATATACCCATCGACTGTTGCTATAGTCTGTACAAGCTAAGAAGACATTCTGGCTAGATGGGCTAATGACTCCAGCTAGGTCAATATTGCTTCAAAATCTCTAAATTTGGTTTGAAATTGTTGAGTAGAATGTTTTCAACAATTTGAGATCGAATTTATCGTTTTTGATCCAATATTGACCGAGCTGGAGTAATTTTTCCATAATGCCAGAATATCTTCTTTGCTTGGACAGACTATTGCTTTTCTAATCCTGTTTCGGCTACATGATGTCAGCTTTTTGGCTGTGTCTCACATTTCTTCTTCTTCTTCTTTTTTTTTTCTTCTTCTTCTTCTTCCTATTTTTTCTTCTTCTTATTTTCTTCTTTCTTCTTTCTTTTTCTCCTTCTTCTACTCCTTCTTCTTTTTTTTCTTCCTCTTCTTCACCTTCTTCTTCTTCTCCTTCTTGTTCCTTCTTCTTACTGATTTCCTTCTCCATAATTCCCTTCTTCTTCTTGATCATCTTCTTCTGTTTTTTCTCTATGTCCTCATTCTTCGTTTTATCCTCCCTCTTCCTCTTCTTCATTCTTTCTACTTCTTTCTTTCTAAAAATATACCATATCGAAAAGAATGAATGATGAGCTTGATTGGATATGTTTCTTAGAAAAGAACAATTGAAGAAAGAAAATGTAGTTTACCAGAGATTGATAATGGTGTAACAACCGAAACCGGTATCTCGATTTTCTAATAAATCACTGATTTGACAACGTCTTGTCTTTTCATTTAATGTGGATAACGACCACAATATCACCTTCACAAATACTCAAAAAGTTAGAAAGTTTATGAATATAATAGGCTTAAGTGTTCAAAACAGAATGACTTGTTTTTTTGCAATGACGTCGCGAAGTTTGAAGTCAGTAATGTCCAATTCATCATAAGTACTAGGAGCTCAGAATCGAGAAAGATATATCATACGAAGGACAGATGAAAAACAGGTCACAAGAAACTGTATGCTGAGAAACCGATGGATGGATATGGGGGGGGGGTGCTAACATGAGAGGGGGCAAAAAGTGAGTTTATTGATACAGAAGTTGGTGCAGCGTTTCTTTTTTGGGGGGTGCATGGGTTGAGAGGGGGGAATCGTCTTGTGGGGATTGATTTCCAATCGAAAAGTGACTTGAGACGAGCGGCAGCCATGCAGCCAAGACGATAGCCTATGAGACTGCTTGCTCTGTGTGTGTGTGTGTGTGTGTGTGTGTGTGTGTGTGTGTGTGTCCGTCGTCTTGTGGCCGCCGAAAAGAAGGCGGAGAAGTAAAAGGAGAAGATGAAGAAGGAGAAGAAGACGGAGTAGAAGAAGATGAAAATGAAGAAGAAGGAGTAGAAGATGAAGAAGAAGATAACGGAGTAAAAGGTGATGAAGAAGGATAATAAGATGAAAATGAAAAAGAAGTTGAAGAGAGACGAGAAGAAGAAGAAGAAGGAGGAGGAGGAGAAGAAGAAGTAAAAGAACAAGAAAGAAATCAGTAGGAAACTGATGATGAGGAAGAAGAAGATGAAGAAAAAGAAGAAGAAGAAGAAAGAAGAAGAAGAAGAAGAAGAAGAAGAAGAAGAAGATGAAGAAGAAAAATATGAAGAAAAAAGAAGAAGAAGAAGAAGAAGAAGAAAAAGGAGGAGGAGGAGAAGAAGAAGAAGAAGAAGAAGAAGAATATGATGGAAAAAGGACGAGAAGATAAAGAAGAAGAAGAAGAATATGATGGAGAAAATATGATGGAAGAAGGACGAGAAGATAAAGAAGAAGATGAATAAGGAAAAGGAGAAGGAGGAGGAGAAAAAGTAAGAAGAATAAAAAGAAAAAGGAATAAAAGTAATGGTTAAGTGAAGAGGAAGAGATGGAATAGGAAATGGGAACTAACAGCATAAAGCAAATAAGAAGAAGAATGGAGAGGGGTGAGATAACGGAGAGAAAGGAAATTACTAAATCTAAAGAAGAAATTACAATAATTATAATAATAATAATAATGATGATGATGATGATGATGATGATGATGATGATAATGATGATGATGATGATGATGATGATGATGATGATGATGATGATGATGATGATGATGATGATATAGGAAACTAAGAAAAAAGAATAGAGCTACGTAGAAGAGTGAGAAGGAGATAGATACCTAAATGTCTTTATTTTCCACTTTGTACATTACATAAAATGTTGTGGGCGAAGTTCAGGCACAAGAGCCCCCTTTTCCACTTAACCCACATAGGAGGAGAGGGAGAAGAAGAATAAAGAGGAAAATGATAATTAAGAGGAGGGAGTTGGACGAATACTAAATCTGTTGAAGAAAGAGGCGTGATAAGACAGCGGAAAAAGGCGAGCTGCCCCAGAGTACTGAGTATTATAGTCTGGACGAGCAAAGAAGACATTCTGACAAGATGGGAAAATGACTACAGCTCAGTGAATATTGGTTCAAAAATAATGAATTTTGTCTCAAATTGTAGAGCAGATTGTTTTCTACAATTTGAGACCAAATTGATGGTTTTTGAACCAATATTGGCCGAGCTGGAGACATTTTCCCATCTTGCCAGAGTGTCTTCTCTGCTCGACCAGGCTATATTTGATATCGGCTGGATTGACACTATCAGCAGATGTTCTTCCGACTTTTTTGTCTCAACCGTGTAAGTGAGTCGGAGAAAAAGGAAGAGAGTGAGAGCGTGATAAATAAGTTAGAAAGAGAGAGTAAAGAATGTGATGCGATGAACAATGGTGGCAAATCTCATAACAGAACGGAGCGACTCACGACAGCCTCTACAATATCTATAGCTACCGTATTCTCTATATATTTACTGTACCACTTTGATAGCTTGCAATTTTGTGAGACGATTTCGAAGGATTGGTGTCAAACAATGTGCCTCTTCACTTTCTGATTTATAAAGAAAAATAATTGGGAGAAAAAGAGAAAAGATAGGATGCTCCTTTTTTTTAACAAAGATTTGGCAAAAGCGTTGAAAAAAGGAGTAGGAGGAAAAGGAGATTTAGATTGATTTGTCAACTCTTGTAATCATTTTAATAGACATTTTTATCAATTATGATTTTTTAACTTATTCAATTATGAATTAATTCGAATCATTTTAATTATACAGCAGTAGGATTACTGCAATATCCAATAATTCCCATATCGTTTTCAACTAGAGTAGTCATTCAGACCTAGGTAATGTTTTCAAAATCAAAATAAACAATAGAAGCTTTAAATCAGCTATTAGTAGGTTACATCAGGTATAGGAGACAGACGAAACCGTCTAACTCTTTGGCGTCAGCCATACTTTAATCATGGAAGTCATATTGGAACGTAGCAAAGGCTGAGAGGGGTGAAACGACGGACCAATCACAAGCTAGTCTCAGATTATAGCCACGCCCCTTGGCCAACCTCCAAGTTCCCCCACTATTCTCGTGGTAAGAGTGTGTTTCAAATATCTGTCGCTAGATAGTAGTAGGTACTGGGTGACTTTTTGAACAACTTGCGTTCTCTCTAATCTTCTTGTGGCTAGTTTCTAAAATCTGCCGCATGATGTCAGCAGTTACTGGGTGACTCAATTCAACATATCTTTTTATGATAGATGTATGTTTTTGAGTTCGGACGCCAGGTGTCGTTAGGTACTGGGTGGCTTGTTCTCCCACTAACAAGCTCCGCCCAAACACTCTCCTGATTGGCCAACAGTGCTTAGCAACGTAAATATGATTTTAGTGGGGAAAGTGTGGTTCAGATTTCTGTCGCTAGATAGCATTGGGTAATGGGTGACTTTATTGAACAACTTGAGTTCTCTCAACTCTTTTCGTGATAGATAGGAGTGTGTTTCTTAAATCTGCCACAAGATGTCAGTCAGCAGTTACTGGGTGACTTCTCTTAGTTGAGTTCTCTCAACTCAGTGGTAGGAGTGTTTCTAAATGCTGCCGCTAGATTTCGGTAGTTACTGGGTTGCTTGTTCCCCCATTAACAAGCTCCGCCCAGTCTCTCCCCTGATTGGTCAACGGTGCTAAGCAACGTAATTCTGATTTCTGCCGGTAGATGGCTGCAGCGGCTGGGTTGTGTTCAAGTTCTTCTTTCAATTATTAAGATGCAGTAGAAAAAAACAGATTTGTGCTTCAAGTGCTTTTCAAGCTTGTTTAATTTATGAGAAGCGATTCGTCTGTCTCTTGCACCTGATGTAACCTACTAACAGCTGATTTAATGCATCTATTCTTTCTTTCGATTTCAAAAATTAACACCCATGCTTAACTAAATGGGAACTTTAATAAACAATATGAGTTTTTGGAGCAAACAAAATAGCCTAGTCATTAGGCATCAGCTTTACTTAGGGCTCTATAAAAAGGGGGTAGACGCACGGTCCACCATTCTGTGGTCAACTTTTAGCGCTAGGTTTGAATTAATATAGATATTTTTGATGATAGAAACGATCAACAGATGTTTATCAAGTTGAGCAAATGAATTAAGTTATTGCTTTGAAATCTTGTAGGTTAATTTGTCATATAAAATGGTTCATATTGCTTAGCATCAAATTGCAAAAAATATAACCATTTTTATCGTAAACTGAAATTAAAAAATACAAATTTGCCAGATGAAGGAAGATGAATCAAGGTTAAAATTTTGACTTAGAAATCCAATGTTTTGTGAAGTGAGTATTATTTTTTTCTAACATAATTTTTATCATTAATCATATGTTTGAATGTCGAATTGAATGAATTCAAAACTGGCGCTAAAAGTTGACCACAGAATGGCGGACCGTGCGTCTACCCCCTTTTTATAGAGCCCTAGCTTTACTGTATTCAAAGCGAGTATTAGTCTGTTCAAGCAAAGACGACATTCTAGCAAGATGGTAAAATTTCTCCAGCTCGGTCAATATTGGTTCAAAAATTGAAAATTTGGTCTCAAATTGTAGAAAACATTTTGATTTACGATTTGAGACCGAATTGATCATTTTTGAACCAATATTGATCGAGCTGGAGAATGTCTTCTTTGCTGGGAAATGTCTCCTTTGCTTGGACATACTATAATGTGAAGTGAATTCTTACATGTGATTGTATCTTGAATATGAGCGTAGATATACTAAGCCTATGTTTGTCTATGATATGAGCTATCATTAGGCCAGATAAGTGGCTGATAATGTTGTATATATTGGAGTGCACTGTTCTGCGGGTTGTTTTTTGTGTGAAAATAGCCACTTTTATGGCCAGGCATGAGTGGTGTGGCTGTTGCCCTTTGCTTACAATATATCCGGGGGGTCGCCGCGTATAATGGTCATTTCACCCTCCTACCACCCTTTGTTTCTACTACTACTGCTTCTTCTTCTTCTTCTTCTTCTTCTTCTTCTCCTTCTTCTTCTTCTCCTTCTTCTTCTTCTTCTTCTTCTTCTTCTTCTTCTTCTTCTTCTTCTTCTTCTTCTTCTTCTTCTTCTTCTTCTTCTTCTTCTTCTTCTTCTTCTTCTTCTTCTTCTTCTTCTTCTTCTTCTTCTTCTTTCTTCTTCTTCTTCTTCCTCCCTTCTCCTCCTCCTCCTCCTCCATCTCCTCCTCCTCCTCCTCCTTCTTCTTCCTATTTCTTCCTTCTTCTTCTTCTTCTCCTCATTTTTTCATCAACGAGATCATCACCTTTCTCCTGCCTGCTGATTCAACACAAGTTACCACTGTGAAAAACGATCACAAACTTTTTCCTTCCTATCTTCATTGTTTTCTTTTTTCTTCTTCTTATTTTTCTCTTCTTCTTTTTCTTCCTTCTTCTTTCCTTCCTTCTTCTTCTTTCTTCTTCTTCTTCTTCTTCTTCTTCTTCTTTTCTTCTTCTTTTTTCTTCTTCTTCTTTTCTTCTTTCTTCTTCTTTTTTTCTCCTTTTCTCTTCTTCTTCTTCTTTTCCTTCTTCTACTTTTTCTCTTCTTCTTCTTTTCTCTTTTCTTGTTCCCTTTTTTCTTTTTATCTTTTTTTTCTTTTTCTTCTTCCAGTTCTTGGTCTGAAAATGTAGAGAATTTTACCCTCCATAACGATCATAGAATTATGAGCCAATCTGAATATTTCTAGTATTTTTTTGGTATGATAATATGTAATTTTAGGGGATTTTGGGGATGTAAGGGTTTTTTAAAATCGCTGTAGCACATGAACCACTGAACATAGAAGGGTGAATTTGTTCTCAAATTGAAGAGAAATGAATTTCGCCGAGAGGGATTTTGAAATACGGATGCAAGAGTTTCCAATTCAAAGTTACAAACTTTTAAAGTAACGGAATAATTCCTGTGAAAAAAATATGGAGTTTTCAAAAAATTGTAACTTAGAAACCGTTGATGATACAGAGTTGATATAGCTGCCAATCTCTTCCAAATTTTGTTTTCTAGAAAAAACATGCATGAAATTTTTTCGTCCGACGCTTGTTTCGGCTACAATTCACGAAAAACTGAAATTTTGCACCTTTCACCCTCTAAACCCGCTCTCCCCCAAAAACCCGACGCTCATAAGGGTGTAACTTTGTACCAAACACGGGGTTGTATAGAACAAGTTGGCGTAGGAATCGTCCTTTCTCTTTGGATGTTGAGGTTCGAGTCTAATTGCACCGTACTAAGAATAATTGACCAAGAATACTTTCTCGTACTTGTATAGTATATAATCTATCATACGTTGATAGATGAAATGAAATAAATCAAATACCCATTTTTTTAAACTTTAAAAGTATGATTTTTACCCAGACATGTTCCATGCTTCAAGCTTTAGCCCATTTTCAATAGCCCTAAGTTTAAAGTTTAATTCTATCATACGTCTATATCATTCTCTCTCCTATATAATTTTGCAATACTTGTTCTACGAATTCTCATACTTTCTATCCTTATTGATTTCAACTTCCTTATCACCGATATTGAATTGCAGCTTTATTGAAACGTCATCCCCGTATGTTAGACATGTATGTGAGTGAGGAAAGGGAAATCCAAGATTGCCTGTTATCAGCAGAAACGTAACAGCATGTCACTCACAGAACATACGTGTATTCTGTAGCCTACAGCTCGTTCCACTCATGTTTTGTGCTACTTTTTTTCTAAAACTCAATTCAAATGTTTCTATAGTCCGTCCAAGCAAAGAAGACCCTCTGGAAATGACTCAAGCTTTGTCAATATTTGTTCAAAATTCATAAATTTGGTCTCAAATTGTAGATCGAAATGTTTTCTACAATTTGAGATCAAAGTGATAATTTTCAAACCAATATTGACCGAACTTGAGTCATTTTCCCATCTTGCCAGAGGGTCTTCTTTGTTTATACAAGGAAACCTCCACCTTAGCTTAGATCACCAGCATCGCGCTAAGAAAGAAACCCTTTTTGGAACAGGAATTTCGGAGAAATTTGGCGTCTTCTAGCCCCGTTGCTAGGACACTGGCGGCTCGTGCTCACGAAACAGGTGAAGTGCTGTACAGGAAAAGATACGGGCACTTCACCTGTTCCGTGGTTACGAGCCGCCAGTGTGCCAGGATGGAGTGGAGTTGGTAAAACGACAAAATTAAATTCTGGTAACGTAAAGGTGTGCCCACTGCAAAAGGCGCTGCTTTTCTGTGTTTACGTTAGCTTTATCGGCCATCTTGTTTTTTCACGGACAGAGTTCGTGGACTGCTGCTTTCTAAATGGATGAACAGCTAACCAGGCTTTCAAGTAAAGCTTTCTTGAGGAATGTAGTAGTTAGGCTTTGTTGTTTTAAAATACTTCAAGGTTAGTACAGCTGACGTTAAAAAGTTGGGTGATTAAAAAAAATAAGTTATCAAGTCAATATGAGAACCATAAATCGTAATTCATTTAACTATTTATTCATCATTCATTGAAATCATTATACAAATCATAATGTGTATTATCATTTTTATAACTATAGTCCATTCACGATGGATTGAGACGAGGTAAACAAAAGCTCTGGATGTGTGTGTGCTCGAATGGGGTGGCTATGTTTTAGCCCCACGACATAGCAAGTCACAGCAATGCCGAAATCCCGAATTTTGTTTTCGGGACTGTAACCAAAGCATTGACACAAAAACTTTTATTATAATTGTTTGTTCTTTTGAGGTTCATGCAGTCGTGAGAGAACCGAAACAAGCAATTTCCCAATGTGTATCTATAAAAAAGATTACTCGAAGATAATTATTCTGAATTACCTACATAAAAAATTCGGGATTTCGGCTTTGCTGTGACTTGTTATGTCGTGGCTAAAACGAAGCCACTCCAGTCGCGCACACACATATGCAGAGCTTTTGTTTATCTCGTCTCAAGCCATCGTGAATGGACTATAGGTAAAAAACAGCATATACAATTTCTTTCCTAAATTTTGATAGATAATGAGTCCGAAATAAGGTTATGTACAATCGCACTTCACTCAAAAATTCCACAACCAGGAGAAATGTTACAATATAAAGTATCAATCATCTGAAAATAGTAATTAATGTTGATAAATATATAAATAATCAAGTTGGAAAATGTATGGTTTTTTCGTACGGGCTACGGGTCTTTCAATTTTATAGTTTTCGATTGATGGTATTCCGACTCTTCTAGCAGTTTCACTATTATCTAGTTGATTGTAAGTATCTTCTTCATCATAGATACTTGTCTCAGAACAAAACCTGATGCGGATGAGCCGTAATATCTTGCTTTCAAATGAATCAAACCGATTGCATCATGTATCAAACCGGTTAATCATGGCACAATCCAGTATTTCCATTATCCATCTTGTATATATCAAGAAACGAGAATTTTTTATTGATTGGTAAAAAAAATTTGAAAGTGAGAAATGTTATGCCTTATTTTTCATCTATAATACAGTATTTTGTATAAAAAAATGAACAAATAAGGCGGATATCTCCACATTATGATGTTCTCATTGATTGAACAAGTTTGAGAGACATTGAAAAGCTAATGTCAAATTACTACAACATCAACATACCGTTTACGCAACCCAGTAACAGCTGCCATCTACCGGTAGAAATCGGAATTACGACGACGCATAGCACTGCTGGCCAATCAGGAGAAAGTTGGGCGGAGCTAGTTAGTGGGGGAACAAGCCATCCAGTATCTAACGACATCTAGCGGCAGAATCCATAAGCACACTCCCACCACAAATAGAGTTGAGAGAACTCAGGTTGTTGAATAAAGTCACCCAGTACCTTATGCTATCTAGCGACAGAAATGTGAACCACACACTTGTCACGAAAATAGAAGGGGAACTTGGAGGTAGGCCTAGGGGCGTGGCTATAATCTGAGGCTCGCTTGCGATTGGTCAGTTGTTTCACGCCTCAGCCTTTGCTACGTTCCAATATGGCTTCCACAATAGTATGGCTGACGCCAAAAAGTTGGGTGGTTTCGTCTGTCTCTTGTTACGTGATGTAACCTACTAACAGCTAAAGTAAAGCAGTGTTCTACATTCTGGATGACATGAAATATGAGGATAAATCCAAATTTAAATGGAGAAGTTTTGTTGATGATCGGTATAGAACTTATTTTTTGATCTCACTTTTATATTGTTATAATATTGTCTACAATGAAGTGAGTGCTCGTGCTAGTGAGTGAGCCAGGGGAAAATATTAGATTTGGATGTAAGAATGGCTTGAGCTATCACAGAAACCTATAAAATGATCGCTGGCTGTTTTCGATTTGGTTCCACATTTGGTTATTGAAAAGAACAGGAAGAAGTAGAATACGAGGACGAAGAAGAAATAGAATGAGAAGAAAAAGGAGGAGATGAAGAAGGAGATGAACATGATTATGATGATGAAGAATACTGAGAAAAAGAAGAGGTAGTTTGAGACGAAGAAAGAGGAGAAGTAGAAAAAGAGAAGAGAATTAAGAAGAAGAAGGAGAAAAAGAAGAGGGAGTTTGAGACGAAGAAAAAGGAGAAGAAGAAAAAGAGAAGAGAATTTAGAAGAAGAAGAAGATGGAAAAGTAGTTTATTACACAGAGGTTCGATTTAAGGTTTACGGTTGACTACTGTAGGCTATCCTAATCACAACCTTTTTAAACTACGTTTATCAAGCTTTGAAGTTATACAACAAATATCAATAACATCTTCGTAAAATTGTAACATTTCAATCACGAAACGTTGTACTATGAACAAATAATCAAAACAATTTCAAACAAACATGCTTCTAAAATATACGACAAATATCAAAATCATCTTTGTAAAGTCCCCAACATTGTCACAATCATGAAATGGTTCTTTGAAGTCAATTTGGCTGAATATTTAGTCTGTCCAAGCAAAGAAGAGCCTCTGGAGAGAATGACTCAATCTCGGTCAATATTGGTTCAAAAATTATCAATTTGATCTCAAATTGTTGGAAACAATTTGATCTAATATTAAGACCGAATTTATCATTTTTGAATCAATATTGATCGAGCTGCAGTCATTTTCCCATCTTGCCAGAGGCTCTTCTTTGCTTGTACAAACTATACCATCGCAAAGATAAGTAACAAAGTTATCATTATCACAAACGTTTAGATGATACTGTTAAATTTGAAGGCGAATATCAGCAACGGTCTTGCGGTAGAAAAGTACAGATAAGAGAATCGAAGCGACAATATTGCACTGGCGGCTCGTACCCACGAAACAGGTGAAGTGCCCGTATCTTTTACTATACAGCACTTCTGTTTCATGGGCACGAGCCGCCAGTGCAATGTTACATGACATCAGGTTTGATGCTGTTGACCCAGTTATATAGACTTTGCTAGGAAATGTAGAAGAAGATTAGGAGAAGACGAAAAAAAGTATAGTCTGTCCAAGCAAAGAAGACAGTCTGGCAAGATGAGAAAATGACTCCAGCTCGGTCAATATTGGATCAAAATATATTGATTTGGTCTCAAATTGTAGATCAGAATATTTCCTACGATTGAGACCAAATCAATAATTCTTGAACCAATATTGACCGAGCTGGAGTTATTTTCTCATCTTACCAGAGGCTCTTCTTTGCTTGGACAGAGTATTATAAAAGACAAAGATGATGATGATGATGTTGAAGATTAGGGAGAAGAGTGGGAGGATGAAGAATGGAGAAGGAGAAGGTGATGAGGGAGAAAAATGGATGGATGGAAGGAGGGGAATGGAAGAAGAAGAATTAGATGAATGAGAAGAAAATAAATGTAAACAATAGGGTGTAGTAAAGTGGAGAAGAATAAGATGATAATGAAGACAAAAAAGGAGATTGAGGAAAAAGAGGAGGAAGATGGAGAGGGGCAAGAAAAGGAAGAAGATAAGAAGAACGGTAAAAGAAGAAGAAGAGAAGAAGAAGAGGAAGAGGAAGAAGATGAAGGAGGAGGAGTAGAAGAAGAAGAAAAAGGAAGAAGAAGAAGAAAAAGAAGATGGAGAAGACTGGAGAAAAGAAAAAATAGAGACGAAGGAAAAGAAGAAGGAGAAGAAGATGGAACAAGTTGAAGGATGAGATGAGGAAAACAAGAAGACCTTTGTGATAATGATGGAAAAGACTGCTGTGGACAAGAAGAATAACATGGCGACGGTAAGAAAAGAAAAGAACAGGAAGAAATTGGAATAAGGTGGATGAAGAAGAATTAGGAGGAGTATATTAACATGATGTGTGATGATGATGATGAAGAATAGGACTGAGAAATAGAAGAGGAAGTTTAAAGCCTAAGAAAAAGTAGAAATAGGAAAAGAGGAGAGAATGATGATGATGATGAAGACAAAATGAAGAAGAAGAAGAAGAAGAAGAAGAAGAGGGAGGAGGAAGAAGAAGAAGAAGAAAGGAGAGAAGGAGGAAGAAGAAGAAGAAGAAGGAGAAGGAGGAGGAGGAAGAAGAAAAGAAGAAGAAAAAAGAAAGACAAAAAGAAGAAGGAAGGTGAAGAAGAAGAAAGAGTGAGAAAAAGTAGAAAGATAAGAAGAAAAAGAAAAAGAAGAAGAAGAAAACAAAGTGAGATAAAAAGAAGTTAGTAAAGTGATTGAAGTGTGGGGGTGTAGAGGTCAGGCAAGAAGCAAATTGAGGTCATGCTCATTCAATTAATGGAAAATGGTTATCATCGACTAACAGTAGTAATGTAGCTATAGTCTGTCCAAGCAAAGAAGAGCCTCTGGTAAGATGAGAAAATTACTCCAGCTCGGTCAATATTAGTTCAAGAATTATTGATTTGGTCTCAATTTTTAGGAAACATTCTGATCTACAATATGAGACCAAATCAATAATTTTTGAACCAATATTGACCGAGCTGGAGTCGTTTTCTCATCTTGCCAGAGGCTCTTCTTTGCTTGGTCAGACTATACCCACAATACTAGCATTTCCATTTCTCTTGATTACAAAATGGGGAAAATCTTGCTGAATGTGCAGCAGTTATAGTCTGTCCAAGCAAAGAAGACATTCTGACAAGATGGGAAAACGACTCCAGCTCGGTCACTACTGGTTCAATAGTTATATATTCGGTCTCATATTGTAGAGCAGAATGTTTTCTAGTATTTGAGACCAAATTTATTATTGTTGGAGCAGTATTGAGCGAGCTGGAGTCATTTTCCCATCTTGCCAGAATGTCTTCTCTGCTTGGACAGACCAGGTGCGGCCAATGAAATACGTAGTTGGATATTCTCCGCCAACCGATGACTTCAATTCAATTGATTGATTTCAGTGAAAAGTAGAGACATTTTTGTTAGTTTTTTTAATAGATTTTCTGTCGTTCAACTGAATTGAGTTGAGTAGTGATTCAATCAACATTGAAATGTATTTTCGAATGAAATGAATGAAAATTAGTACAAAAGTCATACGGGCTCATTTTCCGAAGATGCAATAGAAACACGGAGTTGTATTCGCTATGAGCATCTACCGTGCTGCACTCTGGTGGATTATCGTGTGTACTTTTCTACGTGTTTTAGCATACAAAGCATAGCGCTAAATGGGAAAAACGCATTTATAATTAGAATGGTATTATTTGCTGCTTCATGCATTTCTCAGTAATTAGAACATGATATTTAGGATATGAATGTTAGTTATTGATAGTATTATATCTCATTATATTAGAAAAATCCTAGTTTTCAAGTATTTGAGAGCAGACAACCGCAAACAGATGTATTTGAGAGTCAACAAAAACTTTGAGATAACAGCTGATAAATTATCTTACATGAAAATAAAAAATTGGCGCAAGCTCACATTCATTTGAAAAATTGAATGATATGAATATTCCTTATTAAAACATAATTAATAGAGTTTTTGCGTTGATAGTAACAGCTTATTAGATTAACTAACATAAAAACTAGTCATGTACATTACCTCATGTACAGGTTAGAATGGAGCACTCCATGGTCCTACTTGATCGATAAATTCTTTTGCACGTAAACAAAACAATTAGGTTAGCTTCACCTATCAATATTTATTCAATGTAGTGAACCATTCTTTTTATTGATGAAACTTATGTATGGCAACTGGAAAAGTGTAGAACTTGAAATTTCCATTGCGTGTTTTATTTTTACAATCCAGAACACAACAAATTCTCCAGGACATTATTTTAGGTTTAGCCCTACCTCCTCCAATGTTAATCCACTCAATTTTTCGCCGAAATGATCCGCCAATAGCGCCTTGATCGCCAAAAATATCCTTTCCACCCACTTGCACACAGCGAATAGAGCAACACTATAGTCCGCGCAATTCAAGTTGACGATATTTCTTTCCACCCGTGGAATAGCTGCGTTGTCATATTGTGTGAAATTGAAAGTTATTTTAATGCTATCACATTCAGCTGAATGTTAAAAGTGACAGCGTAGCTTCAGAAAAATCACGTGCTGTTGTGAAATTCACTATTTTTATGATAAACCAGCTGCTTGCAGCTCGAATATCCAAGTCGATTAGCTTCAATAACTCCAATCTTTAACATACAATGATTCATGCATATACCGCTCTTCTTACTTTGAAGCTCTGGAGAGGCCAAATTAAGATCTTCCGACTATTTTCGACAGTTGGAAAAATAATTTCAATTGTTTTTGAACAACTTTCTCGCTTTCACCACCCACATATCTTATCAAACAAAAAATTTTCTAGATCATCGAAAATTTCATGTTTTCTGATGGAGGTGACACGACATTGACAAACATATTCATTGTTTGAAACAGAATTATTGGTCGGATATTGAAAAATTCAAAAAAATCATTAGAAAGCACAAATGACCCTTGTCATTTTGATATAAAAAACTTTTTTTTACTACAACTCATGATTGTGAGATAAGTAATATACAAAAGAAAGATATATTTTCGCGATTTTTCAATTTTATCAAAAAAATTAAATTTCTTTTGAATCCTTCTACCCAGGAACTTTTTTAATACTACTAGCATATCAAGGATGACATATCTACGTCTAGATATGGGGTCCAATCGCGAATTTGAAGAAGTTCCAATTTCACACAATCTGGCAACGCTGCTATTTCCCGGGTGAAGAGAAATTCAGTCAACTCAGATTGCGCGGACTATAGTCAGCTGATTTTTTATTTGCGCTGCTCCATCCATTGAACTACGTGTTTCTATTGCATCTTGTGTCCGCGATTGTTCCGACTCCCTACACCTCCGTTGGACAAGTCAGTAAAAAGACTGGAAAAAGAAATGATGTAGACTAAGTATAACTATATACATGAATAATAAATACACAATATATTAATCACTGATTTTAATATAAATTTTACGAGCTGAAAAGTTGATAATAATTATTCAACAAAAAAGTACACATGAACGCTAAAATTGTAGAACTTTTTTTGAATTTTGTGATTGGCAATTTTTTCCTATAACGGTAGGATAAAGTTATCTAGATGAAAAGGCGAAGTTTGTTCTTGAAAATGTTCGTTCTTGAGAAAGGATATCTGGGATACAAGGAACACTTGGCCTTGTAGAGAGAGGAAGAGGAAGTAAAAGAGAGATGGAAAGAGGAAAAGAAAGCAAGAAAAAAGACAGAGGACGAGAAAAAGATGAAGGACAAGAAATTGAGAGAAAAAGAGAGATAGCTTAAGAATGAGAAAGAGGAGTGAGAGGGAGTATAAGAGAAATAGATATAGAACAAGAAATAAAGAGAAACAGATAGACAGCGCACGAATGAGAGTCACAGAGAAGTTAGCAAATGGAGTTTTCAAGACGTGAGGTGAAAAATAAAATGAAACACAGAGCAGAACACTGCAGGGGCTGGCTGGCTGAACCACTTTAAAGTTGCAATGACATAACCTCTATGTCTATGACTTGACTTCTGTAGAACAACACACAGAGTTGAAAATCCTGGGTTTTCTCTTCATGTAATACAACGGCTTAGAGGCACAAATTGAAGTGAGGCCAAAGCAGGGAGTCATAGTTCACGGACCAATGTCAGTACTTCATTTTATTCAATAGCAAAATTAAAGAACATAACATTTTTTGTCTCTATCGATCTCCAGTATTCAACTATGCACAAATCCCATTAAATTATTATTGATATAGACTGTTCAAACAAGAAGACATTCTGGCAAGATGGAAAAATTACTCCAGCTCGGTCAATATTGGTTCAAAAATTAAAAATTTGTTCTCAAATTGTAGAGAACATCCCGCTCTACAAATTGATATAATATTCAAATCAATATTGACCGAGCTGGAGTAGTTTTCTCATCTTGTCAAAAAATTATTTGCTCGAACAGACTATACGTAGATTTCGAAGTGATATTTTCAGTGCATTAATCTATTTGGTTTCTTATCTTTGTATTCCAAATTAAAATCTTTTGAAACATTTTCCTGGACGAAAATTTCTAGAGTGAAGTACTGCGATTGTACATAACCTTGTTTCGGACATATAATTTATCAAAATTCAGGAAAAAATAGTACAGGTTCTGCCTAGTTTTTCTTACCTGGTTATAATAATATTGTTAATATAATTTGTGAGATAATATCAATGAATAAATAAATACATCTAATAGTTTATTATATTAAACTACAATCTAGAAACTAAGCTGGAATGTTTTTTTTATTACAATCTTTCCAAGCAAAGAAGACCCTCTGACAAGATAGGAAAATTACTCTTGCTTGATATTGGTCAAAAAATGATAAATCTGGTCTCAAATTGTAGATCAGAATATTTCGTACAATTTGAGACAAAATTCATCATTTTTAAAGCAATATTGAACAAGCTGGAGCCATTTCCTCATCTTGACAGAAGGTCTTCTTTACTAGACAGACTATATGTACGTGAATAAAGAAATCTGATCCAATCACTATCACTCTCTCTCTCTCTTTATCTCTTCTCCTCATTCTCTCTCTTTTATTCCTTTCTCTCATTCTCCTTCTTTCTCTTATTCTTTCTTTCTCTCTTTCTCCTTTCTCTCTTTCTCTTTCTCCAAATTCCAATTGAAATTACCAACATTTTTTACATCATTTATAAGCAGTGTAAACATTATGTTTTTAACTTTTAAGGCCAAGTGTTAATGGAAAGGACATCTTTGTTGTCCTTTCCCAAGAATGGACATCTTTATGTCCAAACTTCGCCTTTTCATCTAGACAATTATTCAGTCGT
This sequence comes from Sogatella furcifera, assembly GCA_017141385.1. Classification (NCBI taxonomy): domain Eukaryota; kingdom Metazoa; phylum Arthropoda; class Insecta; order Hemiptera; family Delphacidae; genus Sogatella; species Sogatella furcifera. Next base: position 1,259,373 of record CM029546.1, on the reverse strand, counting down.
AATTTAAAAGATTGCCAATTAAATATATTTTTATAAAATTTCTATAATTTCGCGTTCATGTGTATCCGTGTTTGTTGAATAATGTTACTATGTTTTCAGCTCGTGACGTTTACATAGAAGTAATAGCTACTGTATATTCATTTCTGTATAATAGAAATACACTTACTCCTTCTTTCTCTTATTCTTTCTTTTCTCTTTCTCTTCCTCCATGTTTCTCTCCCCCCTCTCCATCACACTCACACACTGTATCTCTCTAAATCCTCTCTATTTCTCTCATTTTCTGTCTCCTTCTTCTCTCCCCAGTTTGCGATTGAAATTTATAGTGCAGTGGCGACTGCTGTCTGCCCTGGTGGCAGAAAAAAAGAGGCGACTTGTACTAAAACTTGCCTTTTTCTCTCTTGGCTCTTTAAAGTTTGTTGTGTCGTATTCTCTCCTCACATCTTGATGTTGTTGTTTGACTCAATTGTGTCTTGTTTTATGCTTTGCTTTCTTCCTTATGTCTAGTTTCATCAATTCTCTCCCTATTTCCTCATTCTTTGCTTTCTAGAGTTTGCTGTGTCGTATTCTTTGCTTTAGTATTTGTTCATACTTTCCTATCACCCTTATGTCTAGTTTCATCACTACTTCTTCTTCTTCTTCTTCTTCTTCTTCTTCTTCTTCTTCTTCTTCTTCTTCTTCTTCTTCTTCTTCTTCTTCTTTTTCTTCTTCTTATTCTTCTTCTTCTTCTTCTTCTTCTTCTTCTTCTTCTTTTTCTTCTTCTTCTTCTTCTTCCTTCTTCTTCTTCTTCTTCTTCTTCTTCTTCTTCTTCTTCTTCTTCTTTCTTCTTCTTCTTCTTCTTCTCGTCTTCTTTCTTCTTCTTCTTCTTCTTCTTCTTTCTTCTTCTTCTTCTTCTTCTTCTTCTTCTTCTTCTTTCTTCTTCTTCTTCTTCTTTTTCTTCTTCTTCTTCTTCCTTTTTCTTCTTCTTCTTCTTCTTCTTCTTCTTCTTCTTCTTCTTCTTCTTCTTCTTCTTCTTCTTCTTCTTCTTCTTCTTCTTCTTCTTCTTCTTCTTCTTCTTCTTCTTCTTCTTCTTCTTCTTCTTCTTCTTCTTCTTCTTCTTCTTCTTCTTCTCCTTCTTCTTTCTTCTTCTTCTCTTCTTCTTCTTCTTCTTCTTCTTCTTCTTCTTCTTCTTTCTTCTTCTTCTTTTCTTCTTCTTCTTTTCTTCTTCTTCTTCTTCTTCTTCTTCTTCTTTTTTTTGCTTTAAAGTTTATTATTTCTTCTAACTTACATCTTCCACTTCTTTGACACTTGACAATTTGTGTTTTGTTTTTTACTTTCTTGGTCTCCATATGTCCAATTTATTCTACCTTTTCATTTCTTCCCTCATTCCCTTTTTTTAAACAAACAGCTGACGCAAAAAATGTTGTTGGATCAGTCTGCTGCTCTTTGTGCACTGATGTTGTCAATTAAGATTTGGCGTTTAGCTATGCCGTTTAGATAATGTATTTGAAATCAGTAGAGGCAATAGGTGTTGGCTAGTTGGAAGGTAGAATTTCGATTTAAATTGAGAGACAAGATATTGTCAAACCACAGACTATCTTGTCTTCTCGTGCTCTTTACTACTGGCGGCTCGTGTCCACGAACCAGGTGAAGTGTCCGTATCTTTCACTGTACAGCACTTCACCTGTTTCGTGGGCACGAGCCGCCAGTAGCTTTACATCAGATGCTGGTAGGCTACTTCACTTACACCGCCTAACTTCTCGATGTCAGCTATATTTCATTAGATGAAATTCTGGATATGTATATAAATATAATTATTAAACATATTGCCTACTTTAACAATCTCGAAATCAATTCGCTTTTCAAATTACATGAATCGAAATCGAGTAATCAAATATAGCATCTCTCTCTCTTTCTCTCTCTCTCTCTCTCTCTCTCTCTCTCACTCTCTCTCTAATTTTGTTATTTAATAATCTTGTAATTGTGCATCATATTGTGATATGTTTACAAACGCTATAGGTTTTTCAAAACCAGACCTGTAAAAAAATCAATTGATAATAAAATCATTCTCCTATATATATATTTTCTCATTAATCATTAATCATATTTTCTCTTATATCATTCTCTTATATTCAATTTTCTTTCGTCTATTTTTTCTCCTTCTTCTCCTCCTCCTCTAGCTCCTCTTTGAACCCTGTTCGTCGCCGCAGAAGCAGCAGCCTAGAGAGAAACTTTTCCTCAGCCTACTAGCAGTAGCAGACACACTGAAAATGAAATTAGACTACTTTTAAAAGCAAGAGGGGAGAGGGGTGGCGGGGTGGCGCTCCTGTACTTCTTCAAATTACATTGCAATGTGGTCGGCATGGCAAGTTTGATGAGAAAAGTTGCAACTTTCCACTAATGCTCTGCCGTTGGTGCTGCCACCTGGTGGCGGAATGTTGAACTTTGAATAGGCCTACAGTAATATCAGCAGTCGGCACAATCATAATAATTTGCATTGGGTTTGTTTGCAAACTTGTATGAAACATTGTATGCTTGTCATTCGGTTGGTGTTGTATGCATTGAGAGTAGGAAACAAATTTACACAGATAAAAATCTTTACTTTCTTCAATTGTAACATCAATATACAGGGTGTTTCAGGAGGAATGTGCAATACTTATCAGGCTGATTCCTTACACCAAGTAGACAAAAAAGTTCCATGGGACCAACCCCCAAAAACGCTTTGTTACCGAGATAACAATGGCGGAAAATTGAGATTTTTCAAAAAATATTAATTTTTCTAATTTTTTAGAGGCTTTACTGAGGTTCTAAAATGATCAATTCCTATGTAAAATTAGCTGAGGAATTCAATGAAACCAGTCTGGAGTCTGTAACTTTAACGGTTATTGAGAAAATTGAAAAAATATGCTTGAAAAACGCTATTTTTCAACAATAAGGGTTATAACTGGATAAGGAATCATAAATTTGTATTTTTTATTAATGGAAGTTGAAGTCGGATTCTGGAGAAAAAGTTGAATGACGGCGATTGTGTAAATCTTACCCAAATCTCAGAAATTGCAATCCAAAATCGCAAAATTCGACAAAACATAGCACAAGTGATAAATTTGTATTTAGTAGCGATTTTGCGATTTTTGATAGCTATTTCTGAGATTTGGGTAAGATTTACACAATCGCCGCCATTCAACTTTTTCTTTAGAATCCGACTCTCTTCAACTTCCATTAATAAAAAATACAAATTTATGATTCCTTATCCAGTTATAACCCTTATTGTTGAAAAATGGCGTTTTTCAAGCATATTTTTTCAATTATCTCAATAACCGTTAAAGTTACAGACTCCAGACTGATTTCATTGAATTCCTCAGCTAATTTTACATAGGAATTGATCATTTTAGAACCTCAGTAAAGCCTCTAAAAAATTAGAAAAATAAATATTTTTTGAAAAATCTCAATTTTCTGCCATTGTTATCTTGGTAACAAAGCGTTTTTGGGGGTTGGTCCCATGGAACTTTTTTGTCTACTTGGTGTAAGGAATCAGCCTGATAAGTATTGCACATTCCTCCTGAAACACTCTGTATAACAGAAAACACTAAAACACGTAAAGACACATTATAAGATGTTTCTGAAGCTAACTATTGTATATACTGTAATTGTGGAGTTTCTAATATTCTGTAATTGATGTAGTAGTTTTAGTTTTTTTGGGAAATAAACTTTATTTATTTATTTATTTATTTATTTATTTATTCATTTATTTATTTATTTATTTATTAAATGGTTGAGAGTTGAAGTGAGATTCGGAGTAGGTAAGAGACAAGAGGGAAATGTAGATGTTTGAAAATAAAGTAGAGAAATAATTGTGTTTCCTTCATCTCAGGACTACTTTTATAACTGATTTTCTATTTTAAATAATATCGCAGTACCCTTTTCAATTATTTTTTACTAAAGCATTACATGTTTCGATAGTCATTTTCGAATGCAAATGAATCACTGGCAGCTCGTGCCCACGAAACAGGTGAAGTGCTGTACAGTAAAAGATACGAGCACTTCACCTTTTTCGTGGGCACGAGAGCCGCCAGTGAAATGAATAGTCGAAAGGTGTAATGCTTTAGTAAAAAATAATTGAAAAGGGTACTGTGATATTATTTAAAATAGAAAATCAGAAATAATTTTTTATAAGAATGTACGACTTAAAATTGAAAATCTTGATTGTTTAATTCAAATATCAATACAGTTCCAAGTTGTTAGATTGAGTTTTGATTTGGAATGAGAGATGGAGTAGATGAAGGAGGTAAAAGACAAAAGGGAAGAGTAGATGTTTGTTGGAAAGAAAAGATTGTGAATAAGTTAAGGAAAAGAGGGAAATATGAAGATGAAGAAGATAAGGTAGTGATGAAAAACAAGAATGAAGAAGGAGTAATGGGGTGAATCTAAGATTAGGTTATGAAAATGGAATGTAGAAATGAAGTAAAATAGGTTTTTGTTTGCAATAATCTAATTATTATGATCTAAATAGCGAATGTATAAAAAATCATTACATGAGTTAGTATTCTATGAAAACAATGTTGTATAACAGCTCTTCCCTTTTCTTATTTTATGTAACTCCCGCAAAACACGTATAAGATCAAATAGAGAGTAGAATGTATTCCAAGTCATAAGTTACATCAAATACAGTGTAAAGACTGTCCAAGCAAAGAAGACATCCTAGAAATATGGGAAAACGACTCCAGCTCGGTCAAAATTATAAATTTGGTCTCAAATTGTAGAGCAGAATGTTTTCTACAATTATGGGACCAAATGAATAATTTTTGAACCAATACTGACTGATCTGGAGTAATTTTCCCATCTTGCCAGAATGTCTTCTTTGCTTGTACAGACAAAACTATTCTTGATAGACTGTCAACCAGTAGGCTAGGCTTTGTTAAAGTGCATGGGTGCATTTGACATTATACAGGGTGTTTCAGGAGGAATGTGCAATACTTCTCAGGCTGATTCCTTACACCAAGTAGACAAAAAAGTTCCATGGGACAAACCCTCAAAAACGCTTTGTTACCGAGATAACAATGGCGGAAAATTGAGATTTTTCAAAACATATTAATTTTTCTAATTTTTTAGAGGCTTTAGTGAGGTTCTAAAATGATCAATTCCTATGTAAAATTAGCTGAGGAATTGAATGAAACCAGTTCCAAGTTTGTAACTTTAGCGGTTATCGAGATAATTGAAAAAAATATGCTAAAAAACGCCATTTTTCAACAATAAGGGTTATAACTGGATAAGGAATTATAAAATTGTATTTATTATTAATGGAAGTTGAAGAGAGTCGGGTTCTAAACAAAAAGTTAGATGGCGGCGATTGTGTAAATCTCACCCAAATCTCAGAAATAGCGATCAAAAATCGCAAAATCGCTACTAAACACAAATTTATCACTCTTGTCAATTTTGCGATTTTTGATCGCCATTTCTGAGATTTGGGTAAGATTTACACAATCGCCGCCATTTAACTTTTTCTTGAGAATCCGACTCTCTTCAACTTCCATTAATAAAAAATACAATTTTAGGATTCCTTATCCAGTTATAACCCTTATTATTGAAAAAATTGCGTTTTTTAGCATATTTTTCCAATTATCTCAAAACCGTTTTAGTTACAAACTTGGAACTGGTTTTATTGAATTCCTCAGCTAATTTTACATAGGAATTGATCATTTTTGAACCTCACTAAAGCCTCTAAAAAATTAGAAAAATTAATATATTTTGAAAAATCTCAATTTTCCGCCATTGTTATCTCGTTAACAAAGCGTTTTTGGGGGTTGGTCCCATGGAACTTTTTTGTCTACTTGGTGTTAGGAATCAGCCTGAGAAGTATTGCACATTCCTCCTGAAACACCCTGTATAACATTATATCCTGAAGTCGCCGATAGTAATTGGGATTTCACGTGCTGGGTACTGGTAAATAGCACACGTGTAGTCGATATTGTGATAAGTACCTTGATAGCTTTAGTTTGTCCAAGCAAAGAAAGAGCCTCTGGCAAGTTGTGAAAATGACTCCATCTCGGTCAAGAATTATTGATTTGGTTTCAATTATAGGAAATATTCTGATCTACAATTTTCAAGATCAAATCAATAATTTTTGAACTAATATTGACAGAGCTGGTGTCATTTTGTCATCTTGCCAGAGGCTCTTCTTTGCTTGGGCAGAATATACCATAAAAAGAACCTTGATTGAAGGTGGCTACGGTATAGTTTGTCGAAGCAAACAAGACTTTCTGGCAAGATGAGAAAATGACTCCAGCTCTGTCAATATTAGTTCAAAACTGACGGAACATAGTAGGCTACATCTGAACATCTAGTACAAAAATCTACCAAAAATAATGTATCTACCAAAAATAATGTCAGTTAGCGAATTTATTTTATCAATTCTCAGCTCTGACGGGACGTTCGGCTAGCTGTCTGCGAAAGTACATTGAAACGTGAGCGAACGACCCTCGCTATAGTTATTTGGACAGAATATATATCGATAATGAATCTCATCAGCGGACTTATCAGATAATTAATGAATTTAGCCATAGCCTCCTTCAGCAGAAATGAAGGTATTTTTGTTTGTTTGTTTATGAGGGTGAAGCCCACATAAGCTCATAGGCTTGTGCGTGGGTAATGAAATGGATGATAGATGACGAATACTTTTTAGGTAGTCGGGACCGACGGCTTATCGTCTCCTCCGAAAGACGGTATGATTTAGCTGAACGTCCCTAGACCTTTAGCTGTACATAGATGACTTTTTTGAAATCGAAAGAGATAATTGATGCATCACATCTGCTGTTAGTAGGTTATAAGGGACAGACGAAACCGCCTAACTGTTTGCTTTGTTAGCTTTCCTTTTTTATAACCATAATGTTTTCTCCTGTGCACGCGTGAACAATAGTCAGTAAGATTGTTTGTACAGTGTGCTAATTAACCGTTGTAATCATTCTTCTTTTTCGGTGTGTTGCAGGTTGCAGTCTGTGTTTGTGAAGGGGTGAGTTGCGCATGCGCAGTGCGGCCAGTCCACCGCGCATCCTGTGCGGCGCATGGCAGCGTCTCATTCGGTGGCTGACCGTTGAGCGAGTCGGTTCTCTCTCCCGTCGCGCGTCGCTCTCTCAGTCAATAACTCAGTTACTCTTTGTGTCACGTTCGGGGTTGGTTACTATCTCTCAGTCAACTACTGACTGATTTTTAAAACGTTTTATCTGTGTTGAATTCAGTTTTATTACGTGATTAGTTTCAGTTTGAGAAACTCGTGTTTGGAATATGCATCACAGGGTAAAATTGTAGTTGTTTTTCGAGGATAGTTACTATCTCAGTCGACAACTGACTGACTCAGTTCAGTTTTACTTCGTGATTAGTTTCAGAAATCGTTGTTCGGGGTTAGTTACTTACTATCTCAGTCAACTACTGACTGTTTTTTTGTTTGTTAAATTCAGTTTTACGACGTGGTTAGTTTCAGTTTTCGTTTGATGAGTTGTCTGTCGTGGTGATACGTATGTGATGAAGGGTGCGATTATTTATTTATTGTATTCTGTTAGAAGGCGAAGTTAGGACACATTCACCAGCCGTCACTTTAGTACAAAACCAGTGTATTTTTGTGGATATTTTGTGTGTGGCATGGTTGTAACCCTGTGATAGTATCGTGTTTGAAACTGGGGGAAATTTTAGTTCGATGTGGGGAATAAGCTATCCTTAAATCCTTCTAAATTTATATGAATTTAGTTGAAATCTCGTTCATTTGAGAAGATCGTGTTTCAAATTTGCACCTCTGGGGAAATTTATTGTAGTTGGATCTGGGGAATAAGCTCGCCTTCAACCTTTTCCCATAGATTTCGAATTTACTGGAAAATCTGTGTTAGTTTTATATATTTGAGTGTTGCACGGTTGTACGCCTAAGAAATCGTATTCGAATCAATCACCTCTGGCAAAAATTTTAGTTTGGTGTAAAAATAGGAGGTTCCGCTTTTAACACAAATTTCGAATTCACTTGGAAATTGTTTTTCACATCTGTAAAGTTATCTTTTTATGTTAAGTGAGGCACTGTTCTCTGAGAAAACCCGTATTTTTCAGATGCAACTCAGTGAAAAAGTTGTAGCTTTGATTAGGAAACTTGACCCTAAGTCAGTTTTTTGTCCCTCAGTCACTATATCTCAAATTTATTTTCGTCCAAGTTTTTTGAATTTCCAGTATTAATTTTTTATATTTGAGTGTGGCATGGTTGTAATCTACCCCTTATTATGTTCCCTAAACCTAACCCTAAATCAAATTTATTGTTCTGTCTACACCCAAATTGTTGATTTGTTATGTTCAACTTTGGAATTGCCTTAGAATCGTGTGGTTAATTCAACGTAGGAAATTATTTTTCAATGGGATTTTCGAGTGTCTGAATTCGCTAATGTTTTTCAGATTTACGTGTTAATATCCTTATAAATTCTTTTTTGTTGATTATGGCATGGTTGTTATCTACTCCTTGAAATAGTGTGTCCAATACATATAGGGTTCAAAGTAATACAAATGCTGCATATTATGATAACCAGTTGGACACTGGTTCAAGTCTCAACCGTGCAGAATTCTTTAATTTTTTGACCACAGCACAATTACATGAAAACCCCGTCTTTCGGAGGAGACAATAAGCCGTCGGTACCGATTTCAATTCGTGAAAACCGATTTCTCAGTTATTATTTAAATAATGTAAACTTAGTATTATATTTATAATGGCAAATTATTTTATATATTGACTTGTATAATTCACAGCTCTAAGAATTCTACAGATTTTCTCGGAAATATGAGGTTGATCTCTTAGTAGCCTATCGGATCGAACCTTGAGTGCAGTATCCCAATGTTGTAACCTATGCCACCCCACATATATAATAGGTGTTTGAACTTGATAATTTATGTTCAATGTATGCTTTTCCAAAAAATCCCTTCACCCGATAAAAGTTATTGAATACATTTATTTTTGTCTAGTGGTACTGTACATCCATGTGGTAGTGTATCCTTCCAACTTGTAATTCTTCCTCTACCTTGAATGCACTCATAAAATTCAACTATTATCCTGACCATATTTTTGTGCGTGCAATTTCTCTCGGTGAATAGTATCACCGTAATGTTTTGCTTGAATTTTGTCATGAGACCGATGTGACTTGACCTTAATTTTTGAAGGGTTGCGTGTTTTGATATGTAAATATTTTTCTACCTAATTAATTTTCCCAGATATCTGTGTTGTTCATTCTCTATGTGCATTAGTTTGTAAAAAAAGAATGTACCCATAGCTTGTATGTTGTTGTGGAAGCAATGATATCTTGAAGTAATTTTTGAGCATTTATTTAAATATTACTTTAAATGTTACTTATCAAATTTCGTAATTCTTACCGTTAACTACTTCTCCCAACAATTTTACATTTCATCCGTACTTTTCGTGATAACAAAGTAACTTATACATCCATTTATATGAATATGATTATGCTGCTCCTTTTCAAACCGTTATTCTCCTCAGCTTAATAAAATATCCCCTCCCCGAATTCTCTAAGAAATCTCTAATAAATTGCTGCTAAGAAACGTTTTTAGAATTCTGATCAAACTATTCCCTCTCCCAAACTCTTTATCACCGTTATCGCCAACGACAGACAACTAATTGAATTTTAATTTCTTGTGTTTTTAGCAGTAAACCCCTTGAGAAAGTGAATGGTGATTGGTGATAATACAATGGTGTGCGATCAGCTGATAGTTTTCAAGGTCAAATCAGCTGTTCTGCTATCGGCAGCGGTCCGACAGTGCAAGTGATACTGATTTCAAAAAATTAATTTTCTAAAGAAGTGTTGGTGCGCGAGTGTGTGTAATAGGAAGGGAGAAGAAAGTGATTAGAATGGAGGAAGATCGTGTAAGAAACAAAGGAGGAGGAGGACGAAAGAGGATTATGTTGGCGATGATGGTGGCTGTGGTGGTAGCACTGCTTAGCTGTGGCAGTGAGGCAGCCTGGCAGGACAACATTAGGCCCAAGGTCTATGTGCATTTAGGTGAGTCAGTTTTATTAATTTTATTTTTTATTAACAAATACAAATAAATATAGAACAAATACAGGGATGTAATTGAATAATTAATTTAGTCAATTCAATTCAAAGATGATCCTACTATTTTGGGCAATTAAATAGATAGATAATTCCAATTGTTTTTGAATAACTTGATCGCTTCCACCATAACCTTCTATCATCCTAAAGGCAAGTTTACACCGGAATGTTAATAACTTTTGTGAATAACGTATTATTATATAGACTTATATATTATATAAACGTTATCAACATTTCGGTGAAAACTTAGCTCTAATGATAGAATGTTATGCTTTTACCATCTACTTTTATAACAAACATTTTATAAATCGTCAAAAATTTCATATTGTTTTTTCGAGTTGAGTCGACATGGACAAAAATTTCATGAATTAATACAAATGAATTTACATTTGAAAATTATTGATCATTTTCGTGAATAAATACAAATTGAAAATTATTGGTCAATAGCGAATCAAAACAACGATAGGAAGCACGGGTTCTTCTTATCAATTTTATGTAAAACACCTACTTCTTACTACAACTCATGATTGTGAGGAACGTGGTATATATTCGAAGAAATCGAATTTCTTTGAAAATTTCAAAACTTTTCATTTTAGTGGCATAACGAGGCCATATCTACATATAGATATACATACTTAATAGCTCTTTTTCCAATTTGATTTTTCTGAGTTGAATTGTTGTTGAAACTTCTGTTTGTTTTCGATTGTGTTCTCTGATCAATTTAATCTTGCGAATCTTATTGTAACGAAATTGAACTGTAGATTTGTAGGTTAGGGTGCGTTTAGACGTCTGAGCGTGGTGTGAATCTTTTTGGTTGACCCTCGTATAATGTAGTAATAGATTTCACGTCACTTTATAATAGAATAACACATTGGATGAAGCTGTCACATGAAAATTGGTTCAATTCAGCGTTCTTTTCAAGTATTTTCAAAACGGGAAGAAAGCCACCGCTGTGTTGACATGTTCAGTTATAGTCTGTCCAAGCAGAGAAGACATTCTGGCAAGATGGGAAAACGACTCCAGTTCAGTCAATATTGGTTCAAACATTATGAATTTGAAATGAAATTGTAGGAAACATTCTGATCTACAATTTGAGGGCAAATTTGTAATTGATGAACCAAAATTGATAGTGTTGGAGTTATCTTCCCATCTTGCCTGAATGTCTTCTCTGCTTGAACAGAGTACATTAGAGTGGTCAATCTATTGAACCAATCTATCGTGTTTGTGTGTGTGTGTGCGTGTGTGTGAAGCGACCGGCTAATCTTGAATGGAAGGGAATGACCGGCCAGACGGAAGAGAAGCTACCCTTGGTAGACACAAAAGAAGAGAGGGAGAGATTTACTGAGAATTGTTGGAGGAAGCGGAATAAAGAAAGGGTAGGGGATGAAGTGAGGGAATTGAAAATCGAAGAACAAGAAGGAGAAGGAGAAAGAGATAGTGATGATGGAGAAGGAAGAAAAAATGATGGAAAAGTGAGGAAATTAGAAAGTGAAGAAGGAGGAGGAGGAGATGACGAAGAAGGAAAAAATATGGAGAAGGAGGTGAAGTGAGAAAATTGAAGAGGAAAGAAGGAGACAAAAAGAAGAAGAAGAAGAAGAAGGTGGAGGAGATGATGGAGAAGGAAGAAATTACAAAATGAAGGAGTGGTTTACGGGGAGGAAGAAGAAGAAGAAGATGACGTGGAGGATGAAGTGGAATGAGTGGATGAAGAAGGGGGGAAAGAATAAAGAGAACAAGAAGAAGTAGAATTGGGAGACGGCGGAGGATGATAAAAAGAAGAAAGATAAAGACCAGTTCGATGAAGAACATGGAGAAGAGGAAGGAAACTATTGGAATGGGTGGAGGAAAGGAAGGAAAATTTTAAAAGGAGATAAGCAGATAACAAGGAAGAAAATAAATTTTGAAAGAATGAAACCTGAAATGAAAATCGAGGAGGGGAATCAAGAAACTAAAATTGAAAGAATAAGGAGAGTAAAATAAGTGATTGATAAGTGCGTAGCAATCGAAATTTTTTATAAATTTTTGATTTGACCATTTCTTGTATTCTAATTATGAAAGATGAATAAGGATTAAGAAAAAAGAAAAATGGGTAGAGAAGCAAAGTGTAGAAAAATTATTTTGGAAAGGGAAATTACAAAGAAGTAAAGTAAGAAATCAAAGGATAAGAGGATAGACCAGATAAAGGATGATAACTGAGAAGAAGGATATGGTTAGAACGAGGAAGACCTTGTATGAGTTGTTTGCCCCTTGCTTTGTACATGTGCGTGTGTGAGCGTGTACATGCCTTTTCGTGTTTGTGTGTGTGAGTTCAAAGCTGTCGCCGGAAATAAGATATCTTAACGAGGGTGGCTGCTCTCTCTCTCTCTCTCACTCTCTCTCTCTCTCTCTCTCTCATACACTCTTTCTCTGTCCAACTCTTACCCCTTCTTATATGCCTCTATCTCTTATCTCTTCTTATTATCTCCCTACCCCTCACCCAGTACAACCCAATCACCCCCTGACGGTGGTGGGGGGGGGGGTTGATCTTTATCACCCACCGAATAAGAAGATGTGACAACATTGGCCTCGGGGCGAGTGAAGCGGGGCTGACATGTTTTGGGGTGAACGGTGATGGTGACGGGTTAGGGGTAATTTCGAAAGTTCTAATCGAAATGGAAATGGGATTGATGAGTGACTGAGTGACCACCCTCCCTCGCAAATTGTCGAAAACTATCAAGTTTGTTTGAAGAGTGACTGGAAATGAGATCACCCCAAAATGCCAACTGTCGACTCGAATATTATTACGAAATGTCACACGTTGATTGGAGAATCTTCAGTTGTTGATTGGAATTGGCGTGAAATATTAAAAATGGCGGTCGCTGGTTTAAGGGGTGAAAGTAGAAGAAAATTACGTGTTATTGTGAAACTGTTCACACAATGGCCCACTAAAGAACTGTAGTTCAACTTTTGGGACTCTACGTTCCACGTTCTTTCCGGTATATAGTGAACAATGCTATCGTTGTTAGTACGCGGTTATTCAGTAACACTTTTACTATACAGTGGAACTGATTCAGTTCTTTTCATTGAGTTATCGTTCTTTTGGCAATCGGTTCGTTCAAAAGTTCACACCAGTTTTATTTTGTTCCTTTGTTCCAATCAGATCCGCGATTGTTAGTGACCCTTCAGTTCGTAATTTCTTATGACATAGCCTATTATCATTTTATTTATTAAAATTTTGTTCAGGTAGCCTTATTATGTTGGTCTTTCATTAGTTGTCAGGTTATTTCTATTACATTTTTTAGCTATTATGTTAATCTTTGGTTAGTTATCATGTTGTAAACATGTCATCATTATGTGTCATGAGTCACATTCATAATCAGTCAGCCAACATGTGTGACTATTATAACTTGTATAACATGATAGTGTTGAATGAAAAACCAGGCTGAGTCGTTCCACATCCACTTTAAGTCCAAACTGACAGTTGAACGTACGCAGCTGATCCAACGATCGGGCTGTCAGTTTACAGCTATTTTGGACTGCCGGTTTCCGAAGCCATTTTTAATTTTTGACTGTCGCAGTCCGAACTGACAGTGGATGAGCCTCTGCTATTTCCCATCTCTACAAAATAAATCTTGATGAAACGTCAATGTTATTATCCTGTTGTCCGAAGTCATAAATAAATCTTCTGTTATGTAGAAATTCAAATGGAAAATTACAAATAGATCTCTTCTGTTCAATGCAGTATAACACTGGTTATTTTGCCCAACTGTGACTAGAAGTTTGTTAGATTTATGCCGGGTTTTTCCAAGCACACTCAAAGTTGAGGGACCCTCAAATCAAGGTAATTAGAATAGAAGGTATGAGTCATCAGCATCGTAGCCGGGAGGAAACAGTGAATTTTGACGTCATTGGCACCACAGCTGTTTAGCGAACCTAGAAATTAGGAACTTCGTCTGCTCCTTGTGCGTTCCAATCAGAGTAATTAGATTAGAATCATTTCTGACGTCACGGAAAATATGCACTCTGATTTGAACGGCCTATTATGTTATCACTGCATCATTTTTTTGCGAACATGTGGTTTTTGTTATTAGTACAGAATATTTTCCCAATTGCATTCAAACTGTTGGTTATATAATTGTATTAAGCAAAATGAACTCTTGTTATTAAATGTCGATTTCAAGAAAATGAGTTCATCAATTTGATTCAATTTGCCCAATGGGAAAATATTGCCCAATATAAATAGGGCCGTATAGCTATTGACAAAAAGTTTTTCAAATAGGCATAGAAAAATCTATTTACAACATCAGCGTTTGGAACCAAGTTGGAACGCACAAGGAGCAGACGAAGTTCCTAATTTCTAGGTTCGCTAAACAGCTGTGGTGCCAATGACGTCAAAATTCACTGTTTCCTCCCGGCTACGATGCTGATGGCTCATACCTTCTATTCTAATTACCTTCCCTCAAATTTTGATGAACAGCTGACATTTTCTATGATAAGTATAGGAAATGTAGTAAAGTGTAGTAAACTTGAGGGTCCCTCAAATTTGAGTGTGCTTGGAAAAACCGGGCATTAGGTTTCCAAGCATGCATAAGTTTGTTCTTCTAGTTCAGTGAATTAATGAAGGTATTCTAATTGAATTACTGTCTCTTTCTACTGTGTCAACTTAGTGAAAGTTTAAAAAGTGAAGAATGAAGTCGTTGTTGTAAAATTGTTCAATGTTTTAAGCAATAAAGATTCGGATTTGATTTGATATCGATCTACGCGAATTTCAACGGTACACTCTGCAGACCCTTCGCACCGTCTCTCTCGTGTACCGTGTACACCGGTCGCACCATCTCTCTTGCACCAGTAGATCGCGCGCCTCGCTATGATCATGATGAGCGAGCTAGTGTGATGTACACGCATGACTAGCATTGTAATTATTGAAGTGAGCCAGACTCGCTTCAGTCTAGCTAGTCTACCGAAGGATAATAACGCTGAGCGCCGAGTTCAAGCAAAGAAGACATTCTGGCAAGATGGGGAAACGACTACAGCCAGGCCAATATTGGTTCAAAAATTATGAATTTTGTTTCAAATTTTACAAAAAATTCTGATCTACAATTTGGGACCAAATTTATAGTTTTTGGACTAATGTTGACCGTGCTGTAGTAGTTTTCTAATCTTGCCAGAATGTCTTGTTTGCTTGAACAGACGGTGTGTGTGCTTCCTATGCAACAGCGATTTATATACACGAAAACCCACTTGAACGCTTTTCAGCTAAGTGCTAGCCTGTGTTCAACAAAATCCCAAACGTTTTCCGCCCGCTACCCCTCTCCACATTGTAGTAAGGGGTGGAGGAGGGTGAGAGGGAGTGAAAGAGAGCGAGTGATTGAAAGTGTGAGAGTGAAAGGGAGGATGAATGAGTGGAAGAGGGAGAGATAGTGATAAAGAGTTAGAGAGAGAGTAGAGAATAGGGAGAGAGTTTGAGATAGGCGAGCGGCGCTTACAGTTTCAAAGCATCTACCTGCACTGCCTGCAATACATGTCAGTGATAGCGAACGATTCAATACATGGCATACATTTCTGCAGGCATTATGTTGATTAGTCTTGGTAGAAGTTTTGGTTCTTTTCAACTGTTGTATGAAGTACATTCGTGTATTCTCTACCTACAACTTTTATTCTTCTCCATATGTGAGAGTTTAGCTGTGGCTTATACGATGCAGCGTAAGGTTGATCGGAAGTTTGAATGTTTCCACATACATAAAGTATCTTCCCATTTTTTTATTTTAAAGAGACGTTTTTAAGACGGAATGCGGAAGACGATTGAATTATAATTGAATTTTTCAATAATTATAAGATCTTGCATGATATTGTAACGTATTCTTATGCCTGGTTTTTTCAAGCATACTCAAGTTTAGTACAGTTTACTACATTTCCTATACTTATCATAGAAAATGTCAGCTGTTCATCAAAACTTTTAAAAAATTTACAGAGTTTTTTTCTATATTTAAAACTCTTGTAACGTGTGTTTATCGTACAGTATCATTTATATCGAATTTGGTGGACTTGAGCATCTTCTCAAATGAATCAAATTGAAATAAAGTTATAGTCGTTTTGAAAATACTTCCAACTCGGAGGGATCAGGGGAGATGCAACATGTGGGGATTGAGCTGGCGCAGTGTTGCCGTTGCCTCATTGATACGACAGTTCACTCGAATGCCTCAATCCAGGCACTAGAAACAGACAAGCTAATCTAGTAGTTTTTCCTCGCTCGGAGAATTTGTAAAAATGCACCTGTGCATATGGGAGTGGAAAGTTGACAACAGCGCGTGTAGCGTTTGCTCATTTCTCGTTTCTATTGCCTGAGCAGACTCTCTCTCTCTCTCTCTCTCATTGAAGAGAGGACTCCCCTCCAGTCGGAGTCAAAAGTTAAATCAATTCAAAAATAGGCGGTTTCGTCTGTTCCTCGTAAGTGATGCGTAAACCTACTAACAGCTGATGCCAAGAAGTTAAGGCAGTTTCATATGTCTCTTGAACGTAATGGAACCTACTAACAGCTGACGTGAAGAATCTATTGTCCCTTTTGGTTTCGAAAACATCATCTAGGCACAGCTATATGAAAACTTTAATTGACAACATCAGCTGTTGGGGCACATAGAAGCGCACGAAACCGATTTCATTTTTTGCGTCAGCTATATCTATCTATCTATTTATCTTTTAGAGAGAGAGAGGTACTAATATCCGATCTGGAATGATGAGCGCTCCCGCGAATGGGTTGTAACATGTGAAGTAGGCCTGGTACAGTAGTTGCATGTCTGCCTTCACTTTGAAATTTGCGCCCAGAGCTCATCCAACTGTAAACTCTCGTATTTCGAATTACGTGTTTCGTATTGCTCGTATTACGGATGCGAGTCTGTAATGTAAATGTTGGGCGCAGCGTTGCCTAAGGCAGTCAAAGAGTTCATTGTGCTGTAAATATTTGAAGTCGGGTAATTGGATTAATAATTTATGTTTAGGTTTACGTGTATAATCCGTCCAAGCAGGGAAGACATTCTGACAAGATGGGAAAATGACTCCAGCTTGATTAATATTGGTACAAATCTCATAATTCTCATCTCAGATTGTAGATCTGGATGTTTTCTACAATTTGAGACCAAATTTTAAATATTTGAACCAATATTGACCGAGCTGCTGTCATTTTCTCATCTTGTCAGAGTATCTTCTTCGCTTGGACAGACTATACTTCCAGGAGGATGGGAATGATAGGAAGTTGTAAATGGATTACGATCACCTATTTATTCAACAAAAAATTAATCTATCGGCAACGTTGAGGTAGAATACGCGAGATCTGTTTTCTTAAATTTATTTAAAAATAATATTTGTATTCTATATTAAAAATTATTCTGTATTAATTTCCCAATGATTATACGTTTTGAGAGCATTTAGCCCAAACTTATTTTAGGAATTTTTCAAGTGCCCGTATCTTTTACTGTACAGCACTTCACCTGTTTCGTGGACACGAGTCGCCAGTGAAAGGGATATAACCTGAATTTGGACATTTTAATCAAAATAGGAATAGAAAAAGCTTTGGGCTAATGCCTGTTTTTTCCATTCCTTTTATTGTATTTTTTCAATAGAATTAATAGTGGCCTATAAATTTTAAGCTGATGGTATTTAAAGGGAGTTGTTGAAGAAAATTTGAACGTTTAATACGTTTCAAACTAGAATATCATTCAACGTTTAAAACGTTACTCAAGAACATTCAACTTTTAAACCGATCAAACTAGAAGCTATTCATAGTGAACAGTTTGTCACATTATTTTGATAGTTTAATTGAAGAATCACACAACATTCAAATTTCCAATTTTTATTTATTTATGTTTCTGGCTATTATGTCCGTTTATTGAATTTCTCTCTTCGTATCTTCTCTGTAATCTTCCCTATTATTATACTTTCTTATCATCATCATCATCATCATCATCATCATCATCATCATCATCATCATCATCATCATCATCATCATCATCATCACCATTAGCATCATCATCATCATCATCACCATCATCATCACCAATCTATCATTAGCAACCTCTTTGTCACATGTTAGTTACTGTATCTTTTATTTTCTTACATTCTAAGTAACTCTGTTTTCTATTTTTATCTTCGATTGTAAAGTGCTTAAATTATTGATTTTATATTATATTTGAGTTAAGGAAACATATCTGGGAATCCCTGTTGTTTCCATATTGTTTGATGATAAATAAATAAATAGAATATCATTGGAAGCTTATTGGAGCCCACGTTAAAAACGTTACATGATGGCTGAATGAGGCTCACAGATTAGCCGAATGTGTTTTTATTGGAGAGGCCGACGTGTTAGTTGGACTTCAAATTGAATGAATGAATCGATTGGCCTGTCATCACCTGTCATGTTACAAATACACCTATCGGTGATAGGGTGGTTGAAAAAAGCCAGTTGGTTCAACAGAAAAAGTTACCCAAGTTTTCCCATACACCATTATTACCATATACAGTAAGTGTGAAACTTCATTCTCAACACTGTATCAAATTATCAAAAGTTGGGACACGTTTTTAAGTATCTGTTCCAATCTCAATGCATTGTAATCTCGTAAATAAATAAATAGACTGATGCCCGGTTTTTCCAAGCACACTCAAAGTTGAGGGACCCTCAAATTTTGATGATCAGCTGACATTTTCTATGATAAGTATAGGAAATGTAGTAAAGTGTAGTAAACTTGAGGATCCCTCAAATTTGAGTGTGCTTGGAAAAACCGGGCATAAGTATTATAATACAATCATACTTGTTTAGTGAATCTTATTCATATTCTTCAATGTTGTTTTCCATCATAAACATAGAACTTAGTTAAGCTGACCCAACTTTCATTAATAACTTTTTATTACTGAAATGAACTTTCATTGGTATTGTCATAGAATAATAGAACTCTTTAGTTGAACTCTTAGAACTCTTTCACTGGTATTGTCATAGAATAATAGAACTCTTTAGTTGAACTCTTAGAACTCTTTCACTGGTATTGTCATAGAATAATAGAACTCTTTAGTTGAACTCTTAGAACTCTTTCACTGGTATTGTCATAGAATTATAGAACTCTTTAGTTGAACTCTTAGAACTCTTTCAGTGGTATTATCATAGAATAATAGAATTCCCAGGATCGTCTTTGGTATTGTATATGTATAGTGTGATAAAATCATTCATCTTGAGATTTGAATTTAAAATTACGTAACGCTAATTTTGAATAGCTACATGGCCATTCGTGTGATGAATTATTGCAAAGTTAAAATAGACACTCAGATTTATAGGTGACGCCAAAACGTAAGGCGGTTTCGTCTGTCTCTTGTACGTGGTGATGTGAAACATATGATTTTGTTTCTCTTGATTTCAAAAACATCATTCAATTCAAACAATCGATGTTGGAGCTCATAAGAAGACGAAATCGCCTAACTTTTTGGTGACAGCCACTGGCGGCTCGTACCCACGAAACAGGTGAAGTGCCCGTATCTTTTACTGTACAGCACTTCACCTGTTTCGTGGGCACGAGCCGCCAGTGTCACTGACAGCTATACCTCAAGTTCAATTGGTAGACTACTCAATACTTTTCAATTAAATTTTATTTTTTTACAGTTTTAATTAAAATATTTTTCACAGTTGAATGCAAAGCGTACTGTTTTCATTTCCAATTATTTCTGTATTTGTACTAACTCCAATGAAAAAAATTGTTCCAGTTTCATTCCCATACCATCCCAAGTTCAATCTCATTTTCCAACCATCCTACTAATTGCCAATCACAATTTCGCCATAAATGTAGGCTCATAATAATCAGTTCCTGCCTGGATTATAATAGGCGAGCTCAGGCTTCAGTTGAATGAAGTTGGAGGGCATAAATTAAGTGCACAGACCACAAAATTAATACGAGCCTCATAACTTGAATGCGAGAGGCCTTTGAATACATTACACAATTTCTGCTGTATTCTGACATTACTTTCGTCAACAATTTCAACTGAAACTAAACATGATACATCCAGTATTACTATGTATACAACATCTATTATATTCTGAACCCTTTAGCCAACAATTTCAACTCGAACTGTACATCAATTAGTATCACTATTTATACAACCGCTATTATATTCCAAACCCTTTCGCCAACTTGAACTGCACATGATATATCAAATATCACTATGTATACAACCTCAATAATTGTATTCTAATTCTATTCACACGATACACCCATCATATACACATATATTTTCCAATGCTTAGTGTTGCTACAACTTTACCTATATTACTATTTATACAACCTGTATAGTATCCGGAATAATACAATTCATCAAAACTTCTGTTTCGGATACCAAAACTTGAGCGGTTCACATCACAGAGAGCAAGCTCCAGATTTGTTGTTTATTGAATTGAACTTCACCTCAACTTATTAATGCTTGAATTATTGTAATAATTCAGCAACCCTCCAAAGTTATACCAAAGACGAACCGATACTCTTATCCTTCTCAAAGGGTAGATCGTCTTTCGTTATACGAATAAAATTATTATTCACTTACACTGGCGGCTCGTGTCCACTAAACAGGTGAAGTGCTGTACAGTAAAAGATACGGGCACTTCACCAGTTTCGTGGGCACGAGCCGCCAGTGTTCACTTATGAATTTTGAGTAGAATTGGTAATTTTGACCGAGATTTCTGAGAAAAGTGATCTGCGGCAAGTTGAATGTTTTCGAATCGTTAGTAATCTAGAATAGGAATTTTGCGATTGTATACTTTGGAACAATAATTTAAATGTTCTGCTTTTATAAGATCTCCAAAATCACGTATTTCGAAATGAGATTTAGTTTTGAAATTTGCGTAAAACATCATAAAGAATATTATAGTTCTCTTTACAAGGTAGATTTGTGATACGCAGTAGCAATTAGGATGATTCCAGTTCGGTCATTATTGGTTCAAAAAATTAATATTGATTTGGTCTCAAAGTGTAGATCAGAATGTTTCCCACGATTGAGATCGAATCAATAATTTTTGAACCAATATTGACCGAGCTGTAGTCATTTTCCCATCTTGCCAGAGGGTCTTCTTTGCTTGGACAGACTATATTCAAAATGAAATACTTGCCATTGAACTATCACTGGATGAATCATCATTATAATGTATAGCTGACGGAAAAACGTATTTGAAATCCGCTGTGTAAAGAGAATATATTGAGATTTCTACAGGCTAGTATGGGATATTGTCAGAGTCGTAAGGTTGATAGGGGAATATATAGTCCGGCCAAGCAAGAAGAGCCTCTGGCAAGATGGAAAAATGACTAACTCGGTCAATATTGAATCAAAAAATATTCATTTGGTCTCAAATTGTAGATCGGAATGTTTCCTGCAATTGAGACCAAATCAATAATTTCTGAACCAATATTGACCGAGCTGGAGTCATTTTCCATCTTGCCAGAGGCTCTTCTTTGTTTGGCCGGACTATAGCTATAGGGGTTAATAGCTATATTGTTGACATTGTTCACAGTGTTTGGAAGTGTACTTGTTCAATGGAGCTGTCGTCTAAAAGTGTATCGGTTCCGTCTGTCTCTTGTAAACCACTAACAGCTGATGTTACTTTTGATTTCAAAAACATGATCTATGCATACATGTCTAAATGACAACTTCAGCATCAGAGCGCACAAGGAGCAGACGACACCGCCTGACTTTTCGACATCAGCTATTCGATTGGATTAATGTTAATGGATGTTGTTATGATATCCTACATTTTTCTTATTAGAATTTTATTGGAAGTGTTTGTTTAATATTCTAATTTTTTCTCAATGATTCATAACCTTGAAAAAATCATCAAAGTTTTGAGCTTTGTTGTAGTTCATTTCAAAATTGGGTTAATTGTTTTTATCAGGTTGCCATATTTTGAAAAGAATAAAATGCCAATTTCTTGAAAATTTCTTTAAAATTTGAAGAAAGGAGAAATAGGTGAAATTCGCAATTTTTCCACCTCCTCTCTCCACCATTCTCCATCACTTGCGTCTCCTTTTTAGTATTTTTTACTACTCTCTTTCACCCCCTCCCTCTCTTCCAATCTCTCTTTATCTCCATACCTTGTTTCTGTCACATACTCCAATCAATTGGGCGTGTATGATGGAGTGAGGGTCGAATAACGGACGTGCTTCAATTAAATCACTGCTTTCGCTTTGAACAGAAGAGAAGAGAAGGGATTGCCGGCTGATGGAGGAGAGAATGGAGGAAAAGAGTGAGAAGAGGAGAAAAGGATGAATAATGATGGTGAAGAAAGAATTGTGAGGAGGTGAAGAAGAAGGAGGAGGAGGAGGAAGGAGGAGGAAGAAGAAGAAGAAGAAGAGGTAAAAAGAAGGAAGAAGAAGAAGAAGAAGAAGAAGAAGAAGAAGAAGAGGAAAGAAGAAGAAGAAGAAGAAGAAGAAGAAGAAGAAGAAGAAGAAGAAGAAGAAGAAGAAGAAGAAGAAGAAGAAGAAGAAGAAGAAGAGAAGAAGAAGAAGAAGAAGAAGAAGAAGAAGAAGAAGAGGAAGAAGAAAGAAGAAGAAGAGAAGAAGAAGAGAAGAAGAAGAAGAAGAAGGAAGAAGAAGAAGAAGAAGAAGAAGTAGGAAGAAGAAGAAGAAGAAGAAGAAGAAGAAGAAGAAACAGGAAGAAGAAGAAGAAGAAGAAGAAGAAGAAGAAGAAGAAGAAGAAGAAGAAGAAGTAGGAAGAAGAAGAAGAAGAAGAAGAAGAAGAGAATGGGTGGTGATATGAAGGTGGGAAAGAAGGTGCCCAAAAAGGACATGTAGGAGGTTGTGGATACGATAGTGAATGAATATGGAAGGTGGAAGAGAAGGGCGCTAAGGAAAAGGAATGGAAAAGAAGTAGAAAGAGTAGTAAGAGGAGGAGGAGGAGGAGTAGTAGGAGGAGTAGAGAAGGAGGAGGAGTAGAAAGAAGAGTAGGTGGTAAAGTGGGTAGAGTTAAGGCACGACGGGCGATTTCACTTTGTTTATGCGTCAGTGAGGGATTGAATTTTGTTTTTCGAAATTAATTACTTTAAAAGCTGCCGCGTGTCGTGCGAATTCATTAGCTTTCAATTGACGGCGGTGGTGCCAAACAACAAGGCGGTTGGCGAATCAATGTTTTCAACGCCGAGCTCCGTTAGGACAGTCGGTGAGCTGTCTGCTAGAGTACATTAAAACGAGAGCGATCCTAGCTTTACTAAATCGCTTTCGAAGACAGTTTTCTGACTGTCCTGATAGAGGTGAACATTAATAAAAGTTACTTGTCAACCGCCTGAAGTTTTGTAACCAGCTAAAGTTCCTTCGATAGTAATGCCTTTGTCAACTCAGCATTTTTTTGGAGCGATTTTAACCGGCCATTTACCCAAATGGCAATTTCGGCTATGAAGCACTACTGTTATAGTCTGTCCAAGCAAAGAAGACCCTCTAGCTAGATGGGAAAATGACTTCAGCTTGGTCAATATTTGTTCAAAAATTAGAAATTTGGTTTCTAATTGTAGGACACATTCTGATCTACAATTTTGGAATGAATTTATAATTTTTGTAGCAATATTGACCGAGTTGGAGTCATTTTTCAATTTTTAGAGAATGTCTTCTTTGCTTGGACATCAGCAAGAATACACTCAAATTACGCGAGTGCCATCTGATCTGTATAGTCTGTCCAAGTAAAGAAGACCCTCTGGCAAGATGGGAAAATGACTTCAGCTTGGTCAATATTGGTTCAAAAATTGAAAGTTTGCTCTCAAATTGTAGAGAACATTCTGATCTACAATTTGATGTCAAAAGTATAGTTTCTGAACCAATATTGACAGAGCTGAAGTTATTTTCCCATCTTGCCAGAATTTCTTCTTTGCTTGGACAGACTATACCAGTTGAGAGATCCGTATCCATAGATTTAATGAAATAACATTCGTTTTGTAGAATAGACAATACTGTTCTCATCTTATCTTAATTCATTTGCTTTAGTATGGAGGAACTCCAGAACATTAGAAGTCCCATAATCATAATGTTATCTGAGCTATATCTCATTAAAATGCTAATAAAAAACCTTTTTATCTATAACTCAAAACTGTGTCACTAAAGTACCAATTCAACCGCCATAAAAACCTAATTAGTAATGAGTTTAGTACTGGAATCTACTTGAAAACTTGACCAAATTACTAGTGAAAGTAAGATAAGTTGAATAAGTTTCCTCAATTTTAATTCCCATATGAATCTTTGAAGACAGTGTAATTATTACAAAGTTTTCCACACTATGCATTATTACTAGCTCACATAAATACCAGTTGTAGAGATAAAGTTTGTTTAAGCAGAGAAGACATTCTGGTAAGAAGGAAAAATGACTCAACCTCGGTCAATATTGATTCAAAAATTGTTAATCTGGTTCCAAATTGAAGATCAGAATGTTTCCTACAGTTTGAAACCAAGTTTATGATTTTGAACAATAATGACTGAGCTGGAGTAATGGTCTCATCTTGCCATAATGTCTTCTTTGCTTGGACGATTATATTTATGTATAAGTTTAGAGGTGAGAATTGTAATAAAGAGTGTAAAAAATGGGACAGAAAACAAAAATATATTATGAGAGAATATATTATGGTAAGGAAGAGAGAAAAGGTGGATGCGAACCGAAGTTTTGAACGACTAGGGAAAGAAAAAATGAGAAAAAGGGAATAAAACTAACAACAGTGAAGAGTAGAAGGTATCGTAATATAAATCCATGGTATCGTCTGCCCAAGCAAAGAAGACCCTCTGGCAAGATGGGAGAATGACTCCAGCTCGGTCAATATTGATTCAAAAATCATAAATTACATTTCAAATTGTAGGAAACAAATTGATCTACTAATAAGACCACATTTATAATTTTTGAACGAATTTTGAACAAGCTGGAGTCATTTTCCCATCTTGCCAGAGGCTCTTCTTTGCTTGGACAGACTATAACTACAGTAAAGGGTAGAAGGTATAGTAATAAAAATCTATGATATATAGTGAGATGTACATATATATTTTGTATATAAAAGTTGAATGGTAGACGACCTTTTGCCCCCAAGATCCCGACGCCACAATTGTTGGTGGCGGTGGGGGGGGGGGTTGTTTGTAAGAGGTCGAAGGTCCAAGGGCACACAATAGGGGGAGGGGGAAAGGTTGAAGGGTTACGGTAGCCGAGAATATAAAAGGTGTCAGACGAATATGATATGTGTGGCCGAAAGTGCGGTTAAAAGCAAAAGTTGTAAGGAAAAGAGGTATAGTCTGTTCAAGCAAAGAAGACCCTCTGGCAAGATGAGAAAATTACTCCAGCTCGATTGATATTGGTTGAAAAAATATCGATTTGATCTCAAATTGTAGATTAGAATGTTTCCTACAATTTGAGACAAAATCAATAATTTTTTTATCAATATTGATCGTGCTGGAGTCACTTTCCCATCTTGCCAGAGGGTCTTCATCGCTTGGACAGACTAAGCATAGAGCTGAGGCTAAAAAGGTAGGCGGTTTTGTATGTATCTTGTATCTTGTGAAGAACCAAAGAAGAGAAGAAGAAGAAGAAGAAGAAGAAGAAGAAGAAGAAGAAGAAGAAGAAGAAGAAGAAGAAGAAGAAGAAGAAGAAGAAGAAGAAGAAGAAGAAGAAGAAGAAGAAGAAGAAGAAGAAGAAGAAGAAGAAGAAGAAGAAGAAGAAGAAGAAGAAGAAGAAGAAGAAGAAAGAAGAAGAAGAAGAAGAAGAAGAAGAAGAAGAAGAAGAAGAAGAAGAAGAAGAAGAAGAAGAAGAAGAAGAAGAAGAAGAAGAAGAAGAGGAAGAAGAAGAAGATGAAATGATATCAAGATTAAGATCTAGAAAGAGAGAGGAGATGCCCTTCTCACAAGGACACAATAATTAGTGTGCACTGTGCAGCCCTTGAATAAAACAAGCTAAGGTGTTTTGGTCCTTCCTTAGGACAAAGATATGGAGGTAACTGCACTAAATTAATTCAACTTCTTCTTCTTCTTCTTCTTCTTTTCTTCTTCTTTTTCTTCTTCTTCTTCTTCTTCTTCTTCTTCTCTTCTTCTTCTTCTTCTCTTCTTCTTCTTCTTCTTCTTCTTCTTCTCTTCTTCTTCTTCTTCTTCTTCTTCTTCTTCTTCTTCTTCTTCTTCTTCTTCTTCTTCTTCTTCTTCTTCTTCTTCTTCTTCTTCTTCTTCTTCTTCTTCTTCTTCTTCTTCTC
Source organism: Sogatella furcifera (assembly GCA_017141385.1). Taxonomy (NCBI): domain Eukaryota; kingdom Metazoa; phylum Arthropoda; class Insecta; order Hemiptera; family Delphacidae; genus Sogatella; species Sogatella furcifera. Next base: position 1,233,120 of record CM029546.1, on the reverse strand, counting down.
TTCTTCTCTTCTTCTTCTTCTTCTTCTTCTCCTCCTCCTTCTTCTTCTTCTTCTTCTTCTTCTTCTTCTTCTTCTTCTTCTCCTTCCTTCATCTTCTCCTTCTTCTCTTCTTCTTCTTCCCACTCCATCGTCTTGTTCATTGTGTTCCCCTTCCTTTGATTCGCGCTCGAAGGGCTTCAAGCCATTTCATTATCCTGTTTTGTCTGTCCAAGCAAAGAAGACCCTCTGGCAAGATGTGAAAATGACTTCAGCTTGGTCAATATTTGTTCAAGAATTACAAATATGGTCTTAATAGTAGATCAAATTGTTTCCTACATTTTGAGATCAAACTGATAATTTTCGAACCAATATTGACCGAGCTTGAGTAATTTTCCCATCTTGCCAGAGGGTCTTCTTTGATTGGACAGACTATAGGTAGACCTGCTCTGTATGAGATCAATGCATATCTCCCGATTGCTTAGCTTTGCTTTAAAGTTTGATATCATGGCTAAGTCCCCCTTCGCAAAGTCGCCCTTGGCCGCTAGCCACTTATGGTTTGGAAGCCACCTATTCAAAGGGTCCTCCCTCTCATCTCAAAACTTATCTCGATTCGAAGTTCTTCGTCATTAGACCCGTGTGCTTATTCATTGTCTGTATCACTGGCGGCTCGTGCCCACGAAACAGCTGAAGTGCACGTATCTTGTACTGTACAACACTTCACCTGTTTCGTGGTCACGAGCCGCCAGTGGCTGTATGTCTTTTTTCTTAATCAGTTTCAATGAGTAGTACAGTTGAATATTATTTATTTTAATTAAAACATTTAACTTATTAATTAAAACAGAAAATAATTTGAATATTTCAGTTAAGCATAATATGAATTATCAATATCTCGAGTAAACATTTCAGTTTTGTTATGTATAATTATTTCAACTTGTACTATGTTTTGGCCATTCTGTCTTCTTTCAATCGCGATCTCTAATATTTGAATGAAATTACACAATCATTGTCATTGATATTGAGAGTTTGATTTTCTACAAGTTTCATGAATACAAATACAAAGTCTCTACAACAGCTGTTTGAGCCGCTAGTGACAAAAGCCACATTGTTTTTAGCCACGCGGATTCAAAATTCAATGTTTATTTTGATTGGCTCCTGTACAACCGCCATTTCACTGCTTCAGCGAATAAGAACAGAGCAACATTATCTGGCTGTGGTGACGTCACAGCGACTAGGCGAGCTCTGATTGGTCGATAAAGTGAAATGGCCACCATTGCATCGGATTGGTCATTCGTTTATCGTATTTGAAGGCGGGGCTTACTACGTCATAATTTGTGACCCATTTGTACAGCTGTATGTGATGTTTCTTGGAGAGGAAAGTGTTACTTGAAATTCTTGTTATCTTCATTTATTGTTCAGTTATTTATTCTCATTTTTGTCAGTTTATTGGTTGTCTTGAATGTTTTTACGCATTTCTGATACAGAGTCCGAAATTTATACAGGACGAAGCTCGTTGATATTTGCAATGCTCATAGATCGTCACCATATTGGGAATAATCTGATTTTATTTCTCAACTAGCCGGAAGGCTCGCTTCGCTCGCCTTCTCCGCCTAGCCAGGGGGGCTCCGCCCCCTGGACCCCCGTCAGTATCAACAGTGTAAGTGAATCAAACAGGCTCGCTTCGCTCGCCTGAATAACCTCTGTCAGTGTAAGCTGAGACAAGCAGGCAAATTCCGTTATGAAGGGATTCAAAATTCATTGAACACAGCATTTCTAGACCTAATCTGGACCTGTTCATCAAATTTCGACATTTTCTACCAATTTATTCTCGAAAAATCCAAGAAAAACTTTAAAAATTCCGAAAAATAGTAGAACGCTAATAACGAGCGTAACCTTGGGAAGTATATCGGACATAGTTTGAAACTTGATTCAATATCTTCCAAATTAGTTTATCTATAATCTCACTGAACCATTGAATTTACAGTAAGGATTGGTCGTATCAAGGCGAAAGATATGCAACCCGCAATACATCTACAATTTTGAAAAACATGATTACTGGCGTAATCTTGAACGGAATTCAAAAATATTTGAACACAACATTTCTAGACCTTATGTGAACCTACCTACCAAGTATCAACATTTTCTACCAATTGGTTATCGAAAAAATTGAGAAAACGCCGGAAAACTATAGAAAAACTTAGATATTTGGCGTATCCTTGAAAAGTTTTTAAAATCCTTTCTTTGCGCGCGTCTAAACGTCCAACTGAACATACCTGCCAAATTTCAACGCATTCGGTTCAGTGGATTAAAGTTCTGGTGATGAATGAATCAGTCAGTGCTATTTCGCTTATATAGATATAGATGATAGAACATTTTTAAAGCATTCTAACTTACGGTTAAGTGTAAAGCATGCTGTACACGGGAACAATACTGTCGGCCAGTTGAATATCTGTAGCCAATCACAGCTTCTGTCTTGTCATTGAGTCAAACAACAACAGCTGTGATTGGCTACAGATATTCAACTGGCCGACAGGACTGTCCCCGTGCATGCTTAAGAGAGGACCGTTGAGTACTAACTTCGCTTGTAAAAGTCAATGAATAATAATAATCTTAGTTTGGGTTCTAAACTTGGGCGGTGATTCATGAGTAGCCTATTGTAAAAGTCTGGTATAGTCTGTCCAAGCAAAGAAGACCCTCTAGGTAAGTGACTCCACCTCGGTCAATATTAGTTCAAAAATTATTGATCTGGTCTCAATTATTGTAGGAAACATTCTGATCTACAATTTGAGAACAAATCAATATATTTTGAATCAATATTGACCGAGGTGGAGTCATTTTCTCATCTTGCCAGAGGGTCTTCTTTGCGTGGACACACTATAATTATCAATTCTAGTTACCATAACAAAATTTCAATGTGTTTAATTTTCGAGCTCTAAATTTCCAGTCAAAATTTAATTTTTTCGCCATGGTGTGGTGAATTTGTGAAGTGTTTTAGTTTTGGTTGTAATGATGTTTTGAAATCAAACAATTTTGTTTTAAATTGACTATTTTAAATGAACTATAACCCACATGGTTTTCCGTGTTTTCATTCGTGAAAAATGAGGTTATAGTATTGCGAAGTGGAACAACCCTTTGGGTCTCCCCACTAATGAATGCATACGCTAAATAATAATAATAATTATCAACGAGCTCCTTTCTGTATCAATTTTGGACTCTACTGCGTATCAGAAAAATTCGCCAAGTTGAGATGTTTGTGTTTAGGGATTCCAGTTTGCGATTCGCCATAGTTGTTCGGCAAACAATGATAATTGAGGGTGGAAGTAGTACAGCGTCCGCTTCACTGTTTGTAGAGAATTTAAAAGAATGGGATGCACTCGAAGGAAGGAAAAATCAGAAGAAAAACCAGCGCTATTATAGTTTTGCTGCTGCTGCAAGGACTAAAAGAAGTTGGAACGCGGCATTAAAAGATGGACGGAACAAGCGGATTACTAACTCGCGCGTTGCGTTCGCTGGTCTAATTAAGATGGGGGGAAATGAGTGGGCGGAAGTAGAAGAAGAAGAAGAAGAAGAAGAAGAAGGAAGAAGAAGAAGAAGAAGAAGAAGAAGAAGAAGAAGAAGAAGAAGAAAAGAAGGAGAAGAAGAAGAAGAAGAAGAAGAAGAAGAAGAAGAAGAAGAAGAAGAAGTGGTAGAATAAGAAAAGGAGTAGAAGATTGAGGAAATGAAAAGGAAGGAATTGAAATAGAGGAAGAAAGAAGAAGAAGAAGAAGAAGAAGAGGGGAAGAAATGGAAACAATAATTAGAATTTGAAGAAGAAAAGGAAAGAAATGAAATGAAAAAGGGGAAGAAGATGGGGGAAAAGAAGAAGAAGAGAAAGAAGGAGAAGAAGAAGTAGAAGAAAAAGAAGAAGAAGAAGAAGTGGTAGAATAAGAAAAGGAGTAGAAAATTGAGGAAGTGAAAAGGAAGGAATTGAAATAGAGGACAAAAAAGAAAGAAAAGCAGAAGAGAAAGAAGAAGAGGGGAAAAATGGAAACAATAATTAGAATTTGAAGAAGGAAAGGAAAGAAATGAAATGAAAAAGGGGAAGAAGATGGGGGAAAAGAAGAAGAAGGAGAAGAAGAATAGAAAGAAGGAGGAGAAGAAGAAGAAAGAGAAGAAGAAGAAGAAGAAAAGAAGAAGAAGAAGAAAGAGAAGAAGAAGAAGAAGTGGTAGAATAAGAAAAGGAGTAGAAGATTGAGGAAATGAAAACGAAGTAATTGAAATAGAGGACAAAAAAGAAAGAAAAGCAGGAGAGAAAGAAGAAGAAGAAGAAGATGGAAACAATAATTAAAATTTGAAGAAGAAAAGGAAAGAAATGAAATGAAAAAGAGGAAGAAGATGGAGGAAAAGAAGAAGAAGAAGAAAATGATGACGACGATGATGATGATGGTAGTAAACGAGAAGAATAATAATTGGAAGATGAAGAGGAAGTAGAAGATGTAGAAAAATGAAATAAAAGGTGTGAAGAGAGAAAAAGAGAAGGATAAGATTTATCAAAAAATGTGAAGATGAAATGGAAGTAGAAGAAGATGGTGAATAAGAAAAATAAGACGATGTAGAAGAACAAAAAAAGAAGATGAAGGGGAAAAAAGTAGATGATGGTGAAGATTAAGAAGAAGTAGAATATGAAGAAGGTTGAGAGAAAGAATAAGAAGGAAAAGGGAGTTGAAGAAGAAGTAGATGAAGAAGAAGGCGGAGAAGATGATGGAGAGAAGAAAGGGAATATAATGAAGAAGTGGAAATAGAAGTAGAAGAAAGAGAAATAAGAAATAGTAGAAGTAGAAATAGAATAAGAGGAAGAAGAAGGGGAGAAGTGTAATAATTGGAAAAAATATGATGACCAAGAAGTAGAAAATGAAAATGGAGGAGAGAAAATGAAGTTGAGAATGAGGAAGAAGATAGAGGATGTGAAGTAGAAAAAGAAGAAGATAAAAGATGAGGAAGATGAATGAGATTGGGAAGAAAAATGGGTGAAAGAAGAAGAAGGAGGATAAGAAGTAGGTGAAGAAGGAAGAAAAATGGAAAGAATAATAAGAATTTGGAGAAGAAGAGGGAAGAAATGAAATGAAAGAGGAGGAGAAGATGGAAGAAGAGAAGATGGAAGAAAGGAAGTAGAAGATGGATAAAAGGAGAAAGTAAGGTGTGAAGAGAGAAAAAGAAAAGGATAAGATTGACAAGAATAGAAAAAATGGGAAGATGAAATGGAAGTAGTAGAAGATGGTGAATGAGAAAAAGAAGATTGATTGATTGATGGGGATTGATTGAAGTTGGGGAAAAGTGTTGAAATTTCAAAAAAGATGATCACCAAGAAGTAGAAGATGGAAATGGAGGTGAAAAATGAATTGGAGAATAAAGAAAAGGATAAGAATAATCCCTTGTAAGGGGGAAAACGGAAAAAGGATATTGTTTACAATTCTCCGGAAAGAATAAGTGGAAGGAATTCTTTGTACTGTCAGTGAGCAAACAGAGCTAGAGAATGGTGCGTGAAAAAACGGTGGAAAACATAAGAAAATGAAGGGTAAGAAGGATGGAAGGTGGGTGGGAAGCAGGAGAAGTTGAAGAAGAAGGATGGAAGGTGGGTGGGAAGCAGGTGAAGGAGAAGAAAATGATGAGGAAGACGGTTGGTATAGTCTGTCCAAGCAAAGAAGACCCTCTGGCAAGATGGGAAAATGACTTTAGTTCGGACAATATTGATTCAAAAATTAAAATTTTGTCTCGAATTGTAGGAAACATTCTGCTCTACAATTTGAGACCAAAGTTATACTTTTTGAACGAATATTGACCGAGCTGGAGTTATATCCCCATCTTGCCAGGATGTCTTGTTTGCTTGGACAGACTTTGGGTGTTCGTGGGAAGCTGTAGAGGAGGAGGAGGAGGAGGAGCAGGAGCAGGAGGAGCATGATGAGGAGGAGGAAGAGGAGGAGGAGGAAAGAATATAGAGTAGGTTTGGGAGGGGTAAGGGGGGGAAGGGTGAGTCTGGACAATGGAAAAGTGTTCCTGAATGAAAAGCCGGGGAAAACAGTGGACTCTGTAAGTAGGAAAGCCTGGGAAAACTAAGGGTTGTTGAAAAAAACAGCGCGGTGGATGAGAAGAGAGTAAGGAGAAAAATAGGGTAGGATGAGAAGAAGAAGAAGAAGAAGAAGAAGAAGAAGAAGAAGAAGAAGAAGAAGAAGAAGAAGAAGAAGAAGAAGAAGAAGAAGAAGAAGAAGAAGAAGAAGAAGAAGAAGAAGAAGAAGAACATCATAACAACATGACCAAGAAGAAGAAGAAGAAGAAAGAAGAAGAAGAAGAAGAAGAAGAAGAAGAAGAAGAAGAAAAAGAAAAAGTAAAAGAAGAAAGAAGAAGAAGAAGAAGAAGAAGGAAAAGAAGAAAGAAAAAAGGAAAAGAAGAAGAGAAAAGAAAGGAAGAAGAAGAAGAAGAAGAAGAAAAAGAAGAAGAAGAAGAAGAAGAAGGAGGACAAGAAGAAGAAGAAGAAGAAGAAAGTAAGAAGAATGAGGCAAAGAAAAGGAGAAGAAGGTCGGATGAGAGAAATGTTGTTTGCCAGAATGAAGCTGTCCGTGTTGGACGTCGCAGCGCGTATTCAAATGGCCTAAAGCCTTTCTTTCATTCTTTTTCCGAGAGGGAATTTCTTCTCTTCCAATTTTCAGACGCGCCCTAATATTGGCGCTTACATAAAAAGAAAAGTGAGATTAGAAAAGAAAATAAACATTTCAAGTAGACTGTAATGTCGGCCGGTCGAGCTCACTGCTCAATATTCTCTCTCTCTCTCTCTCTCTCTGTCTCTCTTCCTCTCTCTCTCACACACACTCTTCATATCTCTCTTTCCTCAATATTATTTTTCTCTTTTTCTTTCTCAATCACTCAAGGGTTGTGTGGTTGAGTCGAGAGGACCAAGAGTCCTAACTCCGCCCTATTAAAGGCAATGTAAAGCATCCATTGTATTTCTTATTTCTGTAACATCCCTCTGGTATTGTTAAATAAAAACTTCGGCATCAGCTGTTGGATTGCATAAGGAGCAGTTGAAGCCGCCTAACTCTTTGGTGTCAGCTATAGTTCAGTCAGCCTAAAAGACAGCACAAACGACCAGAATAGCTTCACTGATTACGCAAAATAGCAAAAGAAAACATTAATTTACAACATCAGCTGTTGGAGCGGAAAAGGAGCACATCTATCTAGAGTGAGATGTGAATATCAGATTTGAAAGTGATGGGCGCTCCCGCTGATGGGATGTATAGTCTGCTCAAGCAAAGAAGACATTCTGGCAAGTAAATGACTCTAGTTCGGTCGATATTTGTTAGAAAATTATAAATTTGGCCTCAAGCTGTGGGAGATGATTACCTACCTAGGAGCTGATGTATAGCATCTTTTGTCTCTTGATTACAGAAACATAACCTAGGCATAGCTAAATTACCAATCTTTTGGGTGACATGAGCTGTTGAAGGGGCAGACGAATCTGTCTAACATCAACAGATGAATCAATCTCTCTCACTCCCACTGTCTCTTTCTTAATCACTCTCTCTCATTCGGGGGTGAAGTGGAGGATGGGACTTGCAAGCCTCAACTTCGCCCACAAACCCGTTGTAAAATTTTTACAAAGTGTAAAATAAAGTCATTTATCTATCTATCCAAGGCCAAGTGTTAATGGAAAGGATACCTTTGTTATTCTTTCCCAAGAATGGACATCTTCATGTCCAAACTTCGCCTTTTCATTTAGATAATTCAATCGTAATGGATTAGATTGCCAATTAATTATAGTAGCCTATATAGTTTTCCTAAATATATAATTTCTATAACTCCGCGTTCATGTATACCCGAGTCTGTTGAATAATTACTATCTTTTAAGCTAGTGTCATTTATACAAAACGTTATAGTTACTACGTGTATTCCTGTATAGAGGTTACTTACTCTTGTACATTATTACTCACAATATCTAATTGCAATCTAGAATCTAAGTGTGAATGTTCTGTTATTGTCTATATGAATAAAGAAATCTAATCTAATCTCAATCTCTTACTCCCTAGTCCTCAGTCTCTTTCTCTTACTCAGTGAAACTCTCTTTTCCCCTCCTCTACTCTCTCCTGTACTCTTAGGTTCTAAAAACTAACGAGACCCCTAAATACAGAGAGTTCTGTTGTATTGATCGATCTGTGGAGCTTTCTGGCGTTTTGCCAGCAAATTGAAATTATTACGGCCAGCTTTCTAATTAACGCGTTCTTATAACTAAACAAACGTTCTGATACGTCCAGCCAAATTGTGTTGTTATATTTGAGAGTTTTTGTTTTTGGAATGAAAGCTGCTATACTGTATTATATCAGACTCAAAAAAGTTGTGTGGTTTCGTCTGCTTCTTTGCGCTCTAACAGCTGATGTGGTAAAGTAGAGTTGTCATTTATAGAGTATAAGTTTTAACGCCGTGATTATCCTGGATAACGACATCTTGTAGCAACGGCAAACCAACTCAATTCAAATAGAGAATAGAAACAAATAAATTATTAAAAGCCTTGAGTTTCAATAGTTTTGTTCACAAAACTTGATGACACATCATTTACATTGAATTTTATTGCCTAAAAATATTACTAACCTTTAAATTCATGAATCAAGTTCAGATTTATTATCATTGAGACTTCGTATAATAGAATACTAATACATACGTACTAAACTAATCGGCCAGAATTTAAGTCGTTAAAATTTTAACATAACCATGAGCTGATGATTAAATTTTTAATATCTGAAAACAATAGCAGCTGAAGGTTTGATTTTTGTACTACCAACCTGACAACAATTAAGTTGTATTAGCATACAATTTCCAGATCATGTTTTTGTTTTAATAGATAAATAATTTATACAATAACGAGATAATTATTGATTCAGATATCTATTTTGAATAAGTACATTTGAATATTCTGCTACTACTATCACTTTTCAATACTTTATTCATTTGAACGTTTTTCCACTTTGACACGGTGAAATAACGCTGATTAAACTAGCAGGACGTACGTGCAACCGACCCTTGAGTATAACATTTCATACCTATAAATTTCATATAATATAGTCTGTCCAAGCAAAGAAGACATTCCAGCAAGATGGGAAATTGATTTCAGTTCGTTAAATATCGGTTCAAAAACAATTAATTTGGTTTCAAATTGTAGATCAAAATGTTTTCTACAATTTGAGACCAAATTTATAATTTTTGAAACAATATTGACCGAGCCAGAGTCACTTTCCTATCTTTCCTGAATGTCTTCTCTGCTTGGACAGACTATATTCCTAGGTATTCTCTGTTACTTCGTGTCTAATGCTCCTACTCACCTTGTGTGTTTCAATAGCTGATGTTTTCAATTAGAGTTGTCATTTAGCTATGCTTAATTGATGTTTTTAGAATCAAAACAGGTAATACAGTAATTGCTTTACATCAGTTGTTAGTAAGTTACATCACTAAGGGACAAACGAAACCGCTTAAATCTTTAAGGTCAGCTATATACTGAGAAATCAAATAACAAGAATGAAGGCTAACTTTTAAAAAATGTTATTTTTCAAGTTGTAGTAATTTTTTAATCAAGAATATTCTCAATTTCCTGTGTTATAGTCTGCCCAAGCGAAGAAGACATTCTGGCAAGATGGGAAAATTACTCCGGCTCTGTCAATATTGGCTCAAATGTGATAAAGTTGGTCTCAAATTGTAGATCAGAATGTTTCCTACAATTTGAGACCAAATTTATAATTTTTGAACCTGTAAAGACCGAGCTGGTGTCACTTTCCCGTCTTGCTAGAATGTCTTCTTTGTTTGGACAGATTATGGCCTACAAGTTATACTATGTTCTGTGAACTGGAGTTGGAAACCTGGAGCTGAATTATAAAACTTGATTATTTTGTTCTAAAATCTTCATCCAAGTTGAACTGAATTTAAAATTGAAAAATCTCAGTTTTGGTCGATTCTTCAAAGCTGTCAAGCTGTCGTGAACAATATTAGTGAACTAAAAAAAATGAATAGGAAATGTTGTTGGTGTAAAAATAACGCCATCTATAAATATATCTTTCATTCACTACAGCGGTCATTGCCAGTAAAGGAATAGTGGCTGGAAGACATTAAAAGTTTTATTTTTTCTCGTATTTTTCATGTGTCGTATGGTAAAGTCTGTCCAAGCAAAGAAGACATTCTGGCAAGTTTGAAAATGACTCCAGCTCGGTCAATATTGGTTCAAAAATTATAAATTCAATCTAAAATTGTAGATCAGAATGTTTCCTACTATTTAAGACTAAATTTTTAATTTTTGATCGAATATTGACCGAGCTGGAGTCATTTTCACATCTTGCCAGAATGTCTGCTCTGCTTGGACAGACTGTATTGGCAACATGCCCAGGCGTCTAAAAGTCTACCGGAAAAGACAAGTGCTTCATCTCAATTATTTATTGTAGCCGGATCTAAAATAAAACTGTTAATATTTCATTGAGAATTTGAAGAAGTGTGTTCACGGTTTTTTAAGTTGTTGGTTTGGAGGATCTAGCTATCATGGTAGTCTAGTTGATAGATAAATCAAATGCTTGTAGAGGTTCTGAAAAAGATGTGTTGAACGTTTCAAGTTTCTTTCAAGATGATACATGTATCAAATTGAACGATCGTAACACGCTTTCAATAATGATACAAGACCTTGCAGTTCGATTGTTACATCAATTATTTTGTGTATCGTTATAACAGTGGTTTGAGGACACGAGCTTTAAGTTTTATACACGAATAACTTTTTCAATCAAAATCTATGCAAATAGATAAACTTGAATTTGAACTTAAACTTGATTACAATTTTAAACTTGAAACAATTTTAAACTTAGACTTTGAACTGAGCAGCTGACGTCAAAAAGTAAGGCGGTTTCGTCTGCTCCTTGTGCGCTTCAACAGCTGTTCTTGTCAATTAGGGTTGTTAGTAGGCTAATGCCGGGTTTTTCCAAGCACACTCAAAGTTGAGGGACCCTCAAATTTTGATGAACAGCTGATATTTTCAATGATAAGTATAGGAGATGTAGTAGTAAAGTGTATTAAACTTGAGGGTTCCTCAAATTTGAGTGTGCTTGGAAAAACCGGGCATAAATCTGCTAGGAAACCGATTAACTTTCTGGCAACAGTTATATGCAATGCATGCTCGATAATTGGTTCAAGATTGGAATTTTTTTGTAGTGGGCTACAATTTTTTTTTTTCAAATTAAATGTAATTAACATTTTTATCACTCACAATAGACTTGACATTCTAACTAGCTCGTAAAGTAGGCCTACATATTTGATTTTGATTCAATTGTACTCTCATTCGATTTGAGTATTCTTGTGCAATACCAGAACCAGATTCCAAATAATGTTTATTATTGTTATTTTTAGTGAGAGCAATGATTAAAACTGAAACTATGAAGTTCAATAGTATTATCAGTGTGAGCGCAATAGTAAACTTGAACTTTATTTCCGTTCTGTCATGTGAATTTATCAATAAAAGTGAAGGTCAGCACTCAGCAGTCATAGACTAAACAATGTGTTATTCATCGAGTACAGATTGTGAATATAGTGAGATCTTGAATGTAGAAGAGCACCAATTGATAGTGAGCCATTTTAGGGAAGCATAGTTTATTGCACACTATCAGATCTTGTTGAAAGTAATTTAATGTAAATTAATGAGTTCTCTTGATGTAAATATGTAAAATGTAAATATGTAAAATGTATATGTATAATATGTAAATATGTAATGTAAATATGAGTTCTCTTGAAAACTAGTAACGAGACCTGAATGGGACTGATGCACATGTATTTTAATGGGTGTAATGGTGTATTCTCACTTGAACGTTCAAATGCATCCATATTATTATAGCTTACAACAAAAAGTTGGACGTTACCGTCTGCTTCTTATGCGCTCCAACAGCTGATATTGTAAATTTTTTAAAGTGAAAATTGTAATTTGAATTTACATCGTTTTTCATTCACTATGTAAACATCATTCATCACTTGAAAACTGAACTTTAAAACTTAGGGCTGTTTAAAATAATTGAAAAATAAATGAAAATCAAACACCCTTTCAAAAACTTATTAGAACACAGACATGTTTCGGCACATTAGGCCATTATCATGGTGGATAAAATATTTTATTTGATAATGAATATAGGAACATTGATAATGGCCTAATGTGCCGAAACATGTCTGTGTTCTAATAATTTTAAAGTTTTTAAAAGGGTGTTTGATTTTCATTTATTTTTCAATCATTCATCACCTTTGCTTAAAATACTTGCTACCAAGTCGCAGTTGTAACAATGAATTAATTAATGAATATTAAGAGTTGTCATTTAGCTGTTGTTTTTGAGATAAATAAATAGTGAGCATTTTTATATGATTTTCATAAATGGCAATGAAATGAATTCATACAATTTTACATGATTTTCAATAGATACTTTTTGAGAATTTAAATTTTTCTAGTGGAACAAGTGAAATTTAAAAAGTTTGTTTCAAAATACAATGTAAAACTTCAAATACAAGCTCAAAAGCAACAATATCTATCATCATTTATTTACGAGATTACAATAATTTGAGATTGAATCAAAGACAAAATCCAACACTGTTAAAGTACAAACTTTACATTAAACTGAACTTTAAAACTTAGGGCTGTTTAAAATAATTGAAAAATAAATGAAAATCAAACACCCTTTTAAATTTGAATAATTTTAAAGTTTTTCAAAAGGGTGTTTGATTTTCATTTATTTTTCAATTTACATTAAACAATGAAAATTTCACTTCTGTTGCATTGTTTTCTACTATATAGTAATACAGAGAAGCCAACAGCACATATATTGTTGTGAATAATACTGTTTCCATCCATTGTTCGTCGATCAATTTGTTGACTTTTTCCAACTATTTTCCTAATTCCCTATAATCTGTGCTACGGAACTATCAAATTCCAATAATACTCTTATCACTGAAGTGTGGGTTATGACCTTTATGGGTCAAAAACCTAGGATTGGGAAGCTTATCTTGAGTCAACTTTGATAACAGAGTTATTATTTTTTAATTAATTTGAATATTTCGAGGCATCTGTGATGATTCAAATGTGAATCAATTGAAAAACTTCAGCTTCGTGTTCTTTTCGAATTCCTTCATTCATTTTTTCTAGAAAATACAATGAACTTATTGGATAGAACATAGACAATAAAGTTCAAAACGTTTTCTCCAAATTTTGATAAATATTTTTAATGAGTTGTATGAGGCCCAGCTCACAAGAAACCATTGTTATATTTAAATTTTTATCTACGGGTGTATTGAAAAATTCCTATTTCACCATTTCAAAACTGAATCTCTGAACCGTGTCGTAATGAACGTTTTTCGATACAGGAGGAACTTTTCGATACAGTCCAAATTCCACTTTATGATTCATTCCTTGTTTCGTTTTGAAATCAGGTGATAAAAAGTAAACAGTGTTCAACTAACCTCAAAATCAAAACCGCAACTGGGATTGAGTAGCCTACCAGTACTTTTTTGTCAATATTTCAATTTACATATTTGAATATTTAACTAATGTGAATAGTCCAAAGTTTAAATAGTTTAATATACTACTAACTTTGTAAGTGAATATGTTAATAACTTTCACTTTTACAACAACTCTCACGATTTTTTTACTTGTTGAATGCGTTTGGTGGTTCTGAATGATATGTTATTTTTAACATATTTAACAAGTAATAAGTTGATTATCATAACAGTTCGAGTAGGTTGAAGACAAAAGAAGTTAAATAAACGACGGTATGTTGATTTTTATAATAGCATACACTTACAGATAGCTTGATACTGGTGGTCTATAGCTAGATACTGGTCTGATACTGATAACTACACTGGTGGTCGTAGATAAAATAGTGTATGCAACGGTTGTATTAGGCCTTTATAGCATTCGTGAGATATTTAGAGCACTCGCTTCGCTCGTGGCTCTAACTTACATCTCACCTCATGCTATAAAGGCTCCCATTATACAACCGTTGCATAAACTACTATTATTTCTGTAATCGAGTTTATATGTTTAACTTGATAATTTTCTAAGTTTAAATTGATGGATGGACACGCTTTTCAAATAGTTTTTTAGCTATCTCTGTAAATTAACAGCTTGTGCTATCCGCATCCTGAAATGTTCTGAAAGTTTTAAAAGTTAATGAGCTCCCTATAAATCAGCTCCTCACATCCTAAAATATTAATCAGCCTTTTCCAACTTGTTTTATAGTGATTCCGAAACAATATATATATATATATAGTCTGTGCAAGCAAAGAAGATATTCTAGCAAGATGGGAAATTGACCCTAGCTCGGTCAATATTGGTTCAAAAATTATAGATTTGGTCTCATATTGTAGAGCGGAATGTTTTCTACAATTTGAGATCAAATTTATAATTGTTGGAGCAATATTGAACGAGCTGGAGTCATTTTCCCATCTTGCCAGAGGCTCTTCTTTGCTAGGACAGACTATACCTAACATATTAATGAGTTATCAACAGTTTGTTGGAGTGCAAAGTGTGAATAAAATATAAATTGAAATGCACTGAACAGTTGATGACTCTCCTATAGTCGGTCCAAGCGAAGAAGACCCTCGTGTAAGATGGGAAAATGACTTCAGCTCGGCCAATATTGGTTAAAAAATTATCAATTTGATCTCAAATTGTAGGAAACATTCCGATCTACAGTTTGAGACCAAATCTATATTTTTTGAACCAATATTGACCGAGCTGGAGTGATTTTCTCATCTTGCCAGAGGGTCTTCTTTGCTTGGACAGACGTGTATCACGTATATCAGACTCCATCGAAACTGGCGGTTGGTGAATGTTTGTTCAGCTTCTCAGCTCTGTCAGGACAGTCGGATAGCAGTCTGCGAAAATGAAACGATTTAGTCGAGGTTGTTGTCTAATCGATGTGCTCTCGTAGACCGCTCGCTCACTGTCCTGATAGAGCTGATGTACAATTATGTTTAATTGTCAATCGCCAGTTTGGGTAGACTGTTGACGTGTGCGACAACATGACATTGGAATAGTCATGAATAATTGATAATGGAATTCTGTATTTATATCCTGTCTACAGTTAGAACGCAATATTATTGTTTAATGTCTAAAAGTCATATGTACGTTGTATTGATGATAATGTAGACACCATGGAAAACATTTTCAGGCGTTGTATAGTGCTTTATCCGATGCTTTATTATTCATTTTAATGATAGCCTACTAAAATGCATTACAATGCATAGTAATTTGTATACGATATTGCATAATATGTATGTATTATTGAAATGTATATATTTATTTTTGAAAATGGAAATAAAATTTGATTTTGATAGTCTGTCCAAGCAAAGACGACATTGTGGTAAGATGAGGAAATGATTCTAGCTTGGTCAATATTGGTTTGTAAAATTATAATTTTTTTCTCAAATTGTAGGAAACATTCTAATCTACAATTTGGGACCGAATTTATAATTGTTCAACCAATATTGACCAAGATGGAGTAATTTTCCCGTCTTGCCGGAATGTCTTCTTTGCTTGGACAGACTATATAGCTTTTGTCAAAATGTTGGGCAGCTTAATAGCTGATGTAAATTTTCAACTTTATTTATTTATTTATTTTTATATTTATAACCTGGTAACAGCTTATTTGAATTATTTATTGTTTCTCTCAATTTTAAAACATCATCTATAGGCAATATGCATATCTATTGTCTCTTAAGATTTCAAAAACTTCATCTAGGGTAAATGACAATTCAAAGTCTTTAATCGAGAATATCAGCTGTTGGAGCTCAAAAGGAGCAGACGAAACCGCCTTACTTTTTGGCATCAGCTAAACCTACCCTTCCAGCGTATAGTCTGTTCAAGCAAAGAAGAACCCTCTGGCAAGATGAGAAAATTACTGGAGCTCGTTCAATATTGGTTAAAGAATTATAAATGTGGTTTTAATAGTAGTTTAAATTGTTTCCTACAATTTGAGATGAAATTGATAATTTTTGAACCGATATTGACCGTGCTTGAGTCATTCTTCCATCCTGCCAGAGGTTCTTCTTTGCTTGGACAGACTATACAATCACATCCCTATTCACGCACGCATGCGCACAAACAAGAGTTCAGTGCTATCCAACAAATGGCGGTTGGTTACAGATTTTATCGATACTCAGCTCTGTCAGGTTAATCTGAAAGCGGTCTATAACAGTGAAATAGTTTACTAAAGTATCGCTTGTGTCCCAATATATAATCGAAGACCGCTCCCCGACGACTGTCCTGATAGATCTGGGTATTAATAACAGTCTACCAATCGCCGGTTTCGGTGTAGTCTGTGCTATAACCACTGGCGTCTCGTGCCCACGAAACAGGTGAAGTGCTGTACAGTAAAAGATAGGGGCACTTCACCTGTTTTGTGGGTACGAGCCACCAGTGGCTATAACATTATTATTTATTAAGGGCAACGCACCCTATCGACCTTACACACTGTACTCTTTTATTTTGATCTAACTTCCAACTTGATGAACCACGTATGAATTGTGAATATAAAGTGTAGTTCAATAAGGAAGTTACATCAGATAGAGTGAAATAATATAGCTGGCGAATGGAAATTTCGGAGCTGGCTGGAGGCTGTATTACGTGACATACGATGTCACGTGACCTGCATATGATGCTCTATTTTGTTTAGCAGATGCCAACGGAATTGGCGGTTGGGAAATGTCTGTTGTTTGAGCTCAACTCTGTCAGGACAGTGGGTGAGCGGTCTGTGAGAGCGTGTCGAGTTGAGAGCGCTCTCAGTGAACGTTTTGGCTCCTGTAGACCGCTGTAAGATAATCCTGAAAGAGCAGAAGAAAAATAGAAGGCGTTCGTGGACCGCCAGCTGAATTTGCGTCTGTTTAGAATAGTTGGTATGGTCTGTCCAAGCAAAGAAGGCATTCTGGCAAGATGGGAAAATGACTCCAGATGGGTCAATATTGGTTAAAAAGTTGAACATTTGCATTCAAAGTGTAGAAAACATCTTGATCTACAAATTGAGATCAAATTTGAAGTTTTTGAATCAATATTGACCGAGCTGGAGTCGTTTTCCCTTCGTGCCAGAATGTCTTCTTTGCTTGGACAGACTATTGTGTTGTTGAGATAGGACGCCTCTTGGTGGTAGTTTTGTTGGAAGAGGGATGCGACATATATAGTTAAAAAAATTATTAAAATATAGTTATGGTAAATATTTCGTTGGACCCCACACCAACGTGGTGATTTCTTTTTCCAAATAGTGGAAAAATTTTTATAGTACAAACCCCCTGGAATGCTCCGTCTCCGAGATAACAATAGCGAAAAATTGACATTTTTCATAAAATCCCTAATTTTTGGGGGCTCTATTAAAGTACCAAAACGATCTAAATCGTGTAAAATTGGCTGGGAAATTCAATGAACCCAGTTAAAAGTTTGTAACTTGGATAATTTTTACTAATTGGTATAGTCTGTCCAAGCAAGGAAGACCCTCTGGCAAGATGGGAGAATGAATCAAGCTCGGTCAATAATGGTTCAAAAATCATTTATTCGGTCTCCAATTGTAGAACAGAATGTTTCCTACAATTTGAAATCATATTGATAATTTTTGAACCAATATTGACCAAATTAGAGTAATTTTCCCCACAATTTGAGATCAAATTGATAATTTTTGAACCAATATTAACCAAATTAGAGTAATTTTCCCATCTAGCCAGAGGGTCTTCTTTGCTTGGACAGACTATTAAATATGCTGGAAAACGTGGTTTTCAAGCTTTAATACTGGATATTTGATTATGTACTAGTACTTTTAATTCATGAAGTGTGTGAAAACATATAAATTGTGGATAAAGTTGGATGGTTAGTCAATTTATTAGTTTTTAATTAAAATACAAGATATTGCCAAAATACAAAATTATTGAAAATCGAGATATCGGTTACGGCTTCTACACCATCATCAATCTCTGGTTAACCAAATCAGCTTGGCTACTTGGCTTATAATTAGCCAAGTTACCATAGATTGATAATTGTGTTCAATAACCGAAACTGGTATCTCAATTTTCAATAAATCAGTGGTTTGACAATATTTTGTCTAATTTATTTTAGAAATTTTAAACTAATTGACTCTTGAGTTGAACATTCTGTTCATAAGATTTTTTCTACATCAGATTCACAAAAAGCAAGAAACCAATGATTTCTAGCTTGGGTCTTTGTGGTGTTTTGGTGCCATCGACCGTGGCAAATCTCAAATAGGTTGGAAGCAGTTGAGAGTTGAGTTAAGTTAGGCGCACAATGTTTCTCATGAATATCAAATGAACTCTGAATACAAATTGATATCAAGACAACGAAACTTGCAATAAAGCGACCGTCCTATCGATCAGTGAAAGTCTGTCCAAGCAAACAAGACATTCTGTCAAGTTGGGAAAATTACTGCAGCTCGGTAAATATTGGTTCAACAATTATAAATCTGGTCTCAAATTGTAGGAAACATTCTGATCTACAATTTGAGACCAAATCAATAATTGTTGAACCAATATCAACCGAGCTGGAGTAATTTTCCCATCTTGCCAGAATGTCTTATCTGCTTGGACAGATTAAAAGTTGGTGCTGGAAGAGCCAGTCAATTTGGTGGTTTAGCTGCATTTCGTTTGGAATAATTTGGACAAGTTGTTGAGGTTATTTAGTTTGGTAATCGGTTTATTGGGCGTGTGCTATTGAACAGTTTAGTGTACGGTTGTACCTAATTACATGTACAGTAATTGTTCTTTGGTAATGTGGCATCATTGTCTCAAGACGTTGGAAGACAAGGAATATTGAAGGAACGAATAACCAGAAATTGAGTTGATTGTCGTGAAATGGTGAAACTAATATTGATTGAGAAAGTTGGAATGTAGAATACTGTTAGGCCTACTGTTGAATACTGTTGAAAATTCATGATTAGGCCTACAGCTGTCGCCAAAAAGTTGGATTTTCCGAGCTCATGTAACCTACTGGAGTCTGTCCAAGCAAAGAAGATCCTCTTGCAAGGAGAGAAAATGACTCCAGCTTAGTCAATATTGGTTAAAAAATTATTGATTTGGTCTCAATCGTATAGGAAACATTCTGATCTACAATTTGAGACCAAATCTATATTTTTTGAACCAATATTGACCGAGCTGGAGTTATTTTCTCATCTTTCCAGATGCTCTTCTCTGATGAGACATAACAGCTGATGTAAAGCATCCATTGCTTGTCTTTGATTTCAACATCATCTAGGCATAGCTTAATGGCTACTTTAATTGACAACATCAGCTGTTGGAGCGCTCAAGATGACATGACATGTGTTGATAATACAACAGTATAATCTGTCCAAGCAAAGAAGACATTCTGGCAACATGAAAAATGACTCCAGCTCGGTCGATATTGATTTAAAAATTATGAATTTGATTTAAAATTGTAGGAAACATTTTGATCTACAATTCAAGAACAAAATTTTAATTTTTGAACCAATATTGACAGAACTGAAATCATTTTGCCATCTTGCCAGAATGTTTTCTTTGCTTGGACAGACTATCTCGTGTCTGTTATATCCTTCAAAGTTGTTCAATCATTGGAAAACTTTTCAAAATATTGATAAATATATAATTTTTATGATATTTAATTTTAATCTACGACAATGTATCACTAATAAAACTGAAATATTTCACTCCGCTCTAGCAATAAGTGACATTATCAGAAACCACATAGTGGTTTATTCGCTGTAGAAAAAGAAAGCATAACTCGTTGCACAATGATCAGTGCTCAGTTATTAACCAATTAAAACAATTTGAAAAATGATGAGTGGTGTCCGGGGATGTGCTAATAACTGCTGCTGTTGCAATAAAAGTCTCATCAATTTGTTTTTTCCGTCCTTTTTCTGCTTTTTATCATTTGCATTGTGTAGGGTGGGGCGATTAATGTCCGATTAATTATGATGATGAAGAAGGATGGTAAAGGGGAAGTGTGATGAAGTAGAAGAAGAGAAAGGGAAGAAGAAGAAATAGTGAAGAATGAGTAGGAGAAGGAAGGGGAAAAGGATTTGGCAGCTGCAGACTAGTATAGTCTGTCCAAGCAAAGAAGATCCTCTGGCAAGATGAGAAAATGATTTCGGCTTGGTCAATATTGGTTCAAAGAATATTGATTTGGTCTCAAATTGTAGGAAACATTCTGGTCTACAATTTGAGATTGAATTTATAAATTTTGAACCAATATTGACCGAGCTGGAGTCATTTTCTCATCTTGCCAGTGGGTCTTCTTTGCTCGGTCAGACTATAGCTTGAGAGCAGCTGATTGTTTTTTATCCTCTTAAACATCATCATCATCATCAGACCCTATAGCCATCAATCAGCGAAAGTGGAGAAGGAGGAGTAGGAGGAAAAGGATGAGTAGGAGGAGGTGGAAAAGAATAAAGAGAAGAAGAAGGGAAAGTGAGAATGAGGGAAGAGGGATAGAAATGTGCCAGACGCAGATGTCGATTTCATTCGTCGTCACTTGTTCGATTATTATTCTTCTCCATTCTTTTTTTTAATCCTCACTTTCTTTCTTCATCCTTTTCTATTTTTCTGTTATTCTCCCCTTTCTCTCTCTCTCTCACACACTCTCTCACTCACTCTTTCTCTCTTTGACTTTGGAAAGCTCTCTTCATTTGTATCCGAGCTCTTCTTCAATGCTATTGATGAGGCATTCAAGGTTTAGGATTAATAACGCATAAGTATAGGAATAAGAAACGAACGCATTAAGATGAATAACACATTCAGAATAGGAATAGATTTTGGTTTATGAAACATCTAAGCAATTGGTTTCTCTATGTATTTGTCTTCTTTTGTTTCTTTTTCTATTTGTACTACTTGATAAATTGCATGCGGAGATCTTATAAGTTGATACTTACAGACGTTGATACATACAGTAAAAATTTAGACAAACAGGAAAAATTGAACTTTGAATTTTCTTACAAAGAAGTTATGCTTAATGATATGTCTTTGAAACATATGGAATATTATTATAGTCCATAGAAGGCTACTGATAAGAACTTATCACGAGTAGCCCAGAATAGTGGCCTGTCTGACTATAGTCTGTCCAAGCAAAGAAGAGCCTCTGGCAAGATGGGGAAATGACTCCTGCTTGGTCAATATTTGTTCAAGAATTATAATAGTGGGGTTAATAGTAGATCAAATTGTTTCCTACCCAGATAGCACGTAAGCTTATTTCAAGCTGTAAATTAAGTGGATTTTGAATTGGAAGATACAGTTTGATCAAACCATCCGCTATCAGGGTACAATTCCAAATCAAATTTATTATTTTTTAACCTATATTGACCGAGCTTGAGTCCTTCTCCCATCTTGTCAGAGGCTCTTCTTTGCTTGGGCAGACTAAAAAGTTCGGTGGTTTCGACCGTTTCTTGTGCGCTCCAACAGCTGATGTTGTCATTTAGCTGTTTTTGAAAACAGAATATACAATAGATGCTTTACAACAGCTGTAATCAGCATGTACGAGAGACAGACGAAACTGCCTTACTCTTGACGTCATCTATACGTTAATATTGAAAGAGTGGTACCTTAGTTACGATTACTTATTCACTAAGATTTCTCAAATCTATCAACAACAGTATTACAGACATGCTAGATATCTCAATCTTATCCAAGGTTAGCATAGGAATCCCTCCCACTAACCATTCAACTCTCACCCCAACCCATCTCATACAACCTACAATAAATATTTTACTACATTGCTCGTAGAGCCTACAGAACGGCCGAGCAGGCCTTTTTCTCAAAGTATAGTCTGTCCAAGCAAAGAAGACATTCTATCGAGATGGAAAAATTACTCCAGCTCGGTCAATATTGGTTCAAAAATTGTAAATTGGGTATCAAAGAGTAGGATACATGTTGATCTACAATTTGAATACAAAATTGATCATTTCTGAAGCAGTATTGTCCGAACTGGAGTCATTTCCCATCTTGCCAGAATGTCTTCTTCGCTTGGACAGACTTTACCGACTACTGTGTATATGGACTGGAGTTTTTTGTTTTTATTTCGCTGTCTCGACTACCAATCTAAGATTGGGAGTCGGTAGATTGCAGCACTGCTGTGTCGGGGAAAAGTCTCGAGGGAAATTTGGCTCTGCCCTTCCGTGTTCGTGTGCGTGCGTGTGTGTGTGTTGGTATGTTTATTGTATGAATGTTGAGAAGGCGTGTTTCGGCTAGGCTTCCACAGATTACTGGCATAGAGTAGGAAATGTTTGCAGATGAATAGATTTAATTTCAGATTACAGTTGATAGAAAAATACAAGCGAAAGTTACGTTGTTCAATACACGACACGACTCGACGGTTGGCCGCTAGAGGGCCAGAGTCAACCCAAGGTTCATATATAGTAACCTTCTAACCTATACTAACCTTGAGGTCAACCAGCTCTTGTTGATCAAGCTCAAAGACAACACAAGAGCTGTGATTGGCTGTGATTCGCAAGAGCCAATCACAAGTCTTGTTAATAAAACTCAAGGACAAGACAAGATCTGTGATTTGCTATTGCGGCCAACCGTTCGAATCGTGTCGTGTCTTGGAAAACGTACCTTCAGGTGAATAAATGGGCTTCAGGCTCTGTGTTGGAAAAAAATTCTTATCTCTTTTAATGGTGGGGAGGCCCTTACGGGTAGTTCCACCTCGCCAATTTGTACTTGGTCAAATACGGGTCACCCATCCAAGAGCAGTCTTCAGTGTTCGTGACTTAATATCACCCTCAACGAGAGACCAATACCAGTACAGGCTCTACCTTATGAGAATGATATGGAAAGAGATAATGGAAGTTTTAAAGATTTTGACAAATTTATTAGAATGAAAAAACGTAGATTATGGTAGAATGAGGTGGAATGAAATAATTGAAGAAGAAGAAATGGTGAGAAAAATGAAGAAAATGATAATCACTTGAAAATCATGGGTGTTGACCAGGTTGACCTAGTTTTTCTCTCTTTCAAGTATACTTTTCATAAAACTATACATGAAACGCATCCATTGATTTGAAATTATTGTTATTCTGTCTAATAGGCTATAGTCTGTCCAAGCAAAGAAGAGCCTCTGGCAAGATGGGAAAATGACTCCAGCGTGGTGAATATTTGTTCAAGAATTATAAATGTGATCTTAGTTGTAGATCAAATTGTTTTCCACAATTTGAGTTCAAATTCACAATTTTTGAACCAATATTGACCGAGCTCGAGTCATTTTCCCATCTTGCCAGAGGGTCTTCTTTGCTTGGACAGACTATAGTAGTAATGCAACTATGCCAGTATGGCTGACGCCATAAAGTACGGCAAATTTGTCTTTCTGTTGTATGTGATGTAACCTACTAACAGCTGATGTAAAGAATCTATTGTCTCTTTCAAATTCAAAAAATCATCTAGGCATAGCTAAATGACAACTCTAATTGACAACATCAGCTGTTGTAGCGCACAAGGATCAGACGAGACTGCCCAACGTGTTATAGTCCGTTCAAGCAAAGAAGGCCCTCTGGCAAGATGGGAAAATAACTCGAGCTCGGTCAATATTGGTGAGAAAATTATCAATTCGATCTCAAATTGTAGGGAACAATTTGATCTACTATTAAGACCACATTTATAATTCTTGAACAAATATTGACCAAGCTGGAGTCATTTTCCCATCTTGCCAGAGGGTCTTCTTTGCTTGGTCAGACTATAGCATAAGCTACACCTAGGGCTAGTATAGTTCCCATATTTTAACCAGCCATACATAGTTGCCATACAGTGACTATACCCTATTCACGATCACTTGAGACGAAATGAACAAACTTTTTGCGCGTGTTTGCGGGTAAAGGGAGGTATTACTTCATACGACGGTTGGCCGCAGTCGAAAAGCTGTAGTCAATCACAGTTCTTGACTTTTCCTCAGGCTCGAACAAAAATAGCTACCTGTACATGCAAAAAGTTTATAGAGGGTATAGATAAAAGACATTATTAAAAGACTTTATCTAGTCACTGTAGTCGCCATATCCTCTGCTTTTTCATCGCTTGTGCCATGGAATGATGAATTATTAGTTAATGAATACGAATAATGAACTTTAAAACTTAGGGCTGTTTAAAATAATTGAAAAATAAATAAAAATCAAACACCCTTTTTTGAAAACTTTAAAATTATAAAAAACACATACATGTTTCGGGACCTAAGCCCATTCTCAATGTGGATAAAAATAGTAATTACTATGATTTTTATTTATTTTTCAATTAATGAATACGAATTAGTTATGACAACTATGTATAGCGGGATATAGTCTGACCAAGCAAAGAAGAGCCTCTTGCATGATGGGAAAATGACTCCAGCTTGGTCAATATTGATTTTAAAATATTATCAATTTGATCCCAAATTGTAGGGAACGATTTGATCTACTATTAAGACCACATTTATTATTGTTCAACAAATATTGACCAAGCTGGAGTCATTTTTCCATCTTGCCAGAGGCTCTTCTTTGCTTGGTCGGAAAATACAATATGGGAACTATACTATATTGATAATCTATTCTACCATATTATGGTAATGACAAAAATGAAGTAACCAGTAACCTCTGTAATCTATATTAATCCATGAGCTGTAGCACTGGCGGCTCGTGCCCACGAAACAGGTGAAGTGCCCTATCTTTTACTGTACAGCACTTCACCTGTTTGTGGGCACGAGCCGCCAGTGAGTTGTAGATGCGTATAATGTGTAGGCTTTGTCTTGTAAAGAACTCTAGCGGAAACGCGGCTAAGTTATGAAAGAACTTTCAGTTGTGTGTCCCCGCCAACCTTTTATTCAGGCGGCTTTGAGCTTACGAGAGAAAGATTACTGCGGATAAAAAGCGTAAGAAAACTGCAGCTATAGTCTGTCCAAGCAAAGAAGACATTCTGGCAAGATGGGAAAATGACTCCAGCTCGGTCAATATTGTTTCAAATATTATAAATTTAGTCTGAAATTGTAGGAAACATTCTGTTCTACAATTTGAGACCAAATTTTTCATTTTTGAATCAATATCGACCGAGCTGGAGTAATTTTCCCATCTTGCCAGAATGTCTTCTTTGCTTGTACAGACTACAGCTGAACTGCTTTAGAAAAACTTTTACTTTGACGCCACCTGGCCTATGCCGTCGCCATTTTTCTTTTTTTGTAAAAGTCCTCCCCCAGCGCTATTTTGTTCCCTCCCCCCCATTTTTCTTTCTGTGGCACTCTTGAATCTCAATTATGGTCGTTTAATGTCGTAATCATTTCACTCTGTAACCTGAGTTGGAAAGTATTCTTCTCCCTAGACTTTGAAGAAGTTTAATGTTCAATTGGTTGGTGGAATTTGAAGAGTTTGTGAATTGAATTTCAACAAAGAATACATGGATCAAAGCCAGATTTGGAACGCTGTTGACGAAAAATAAAAATTTTGAATTGAATTAGAAAAAGGCCCTATTTTATCTAATAATAGACGAGGGGGTATAATAGACAAAACATAGCACATAAAAAAATCAGAGTTTAGTTGGGATTCTGGCATTTTTATAGCAATTTCTGAGATTTGAGTGAGTTTCACTCAATAAAGGCCATTAAACTTTTTTCGTTCTCATTCAATACTCTACAACTAGTATAAATTTCACACTGGCTATACTCGTGCCCACAAAACAGGTGAAGTGCTGTACAGTAAAAGATACGGGCACTTCACCTGTTTCGTGGGTACGAGCCGCCAGTGGTTCTGGTATTACTTAAATCGAATGAGAGAGCAATTGAATCAAAATGTTATCATTTATTAACATCCCTACATTCATCATTCTATCTACTATATGTATAAATTTATAGTACCTGTCTATTCTATCAGCAGGTAGCTGCTACCTGCAGCAGTTAGCTGCTACCTGCAGCAGTTCAGTTCTGTTCTGTTGGCAGAAGTAGTAGGAGCTAACCTGTGTTTGTTCAGGCTCTGTTTTCTAGCAAATATAGGGGTTACCCCTCCCTCCCACATATAACTGCCATCGCTCTCTCTCTCTCACACCAACCCGTGACGTCACGTCACACTGGTCCGTGTGTCACGTTCCGCGAGATTCGAGAGAATTATTGTATGGTGCCTGGCTGCTCCCCTTCCCCCTCGCCGTCCAGTATTGTTCCCAAAATTTCGAGAGGGTGGTCCCCCCCCTCTGTGATGATATAGGGGTTGGCGGGGGTTGGATGTGTGATTTGGAATGAATTCTCTTTACAGTGTCCAATACTGTGCTACGTGCCTAAGAATAACCACAGA
Source organism: Sogatella furcifera (assembly GCA_017141385.1). NCBI lineage: Eukaryota > Metazoa > Arthropoda > Insecta > Hemiptera > Delphacidae > Sogatella > Sogatella furcifera. The sequence goes on along the minus strand of CM029546.1, from coordinate 1,206,862 downwards.
ATATTATTGTTTTGAATCCTGTGGGGTGTTGCTGATTATTTTTATTGTCGGGAGCTTAGGTGGTGTTCCTGGTTCTATAGTCTGTCCAAGCAAAGAAGACCCTCTGGCACGATGAGAAAATGACTCCAGCTCGGTCAATATTGGTTCAAAAATAATAAATTTGGTCTCAATTGTAGGGAACGTTCTGATCTACAATTTGAGACGAAATCGATATTTTTTGAACCAATATTGACCGAGCTGGAGTCATTTTCTCATCTTGCCAGACGGTCTTCTTTGCTTGGCCAGACTATATAATTATCGGTTGTGGGTCTACCGATTAGGCTTAGGTATTCGTGATTTAGATTTCTTTCATAGAATTGTTTGGGTTTGGGTGGTATAGGTTCTAGAGGCATGTATGTGGTTTTACGCATGGAGTAGGGAGGGATATTCGTGATTTCGATCAGTTTGGGAGATTTTTACAGTTTGTTTGGAACTATTCTTTGCTGTTTTTTTGTAGTGGTATTTAGGTGATCGATTTCACACAAATGATGATAGGGAGGAATTTTGTATTGTGTAGAAGGAATGTTTTAGTTTGTTTCGGACAATTTTCTCATGAAATTTATTAGTTTTGCAATTTTTTTAAAAATGTTTCTCTCTGTAATCTTCAATGTTTTTTAATAACAATGTTTGTTTCTTTGTTACAGGTAAGGGAAAGTTCCGAAATGAAGAAAACAACTGTTAGTTTGTAAAACAATATGCGTATGTATTTACTTGTGATGGAATAATTATTGTTAGTATAATAATTTATTATAATAATTATCTTATTATAAGTAGTAAGGTAAGATAATGAACAAAATCACGAGGTTGATTATCGTTTTAAATAAGTTTGTAATTGTAGCTGGCAGTGAAATTGAGTCAGTATTATCTTGAAAAATATTTTTAACCACAAATAGACAACATTTTTTTGTATTTGTTCACTGTATACACAAGTTCAGTGTATTTGAAGACCAAACAAAATGGGTTTAGCCATATAGATTGCTAAATATAAATTTATACTAATCATATTTATAATAGAACCAAAGAGTATACTAGGAATTGTATTAGGAAAAATCTCTAGGATCCTAGATTTCTATTATTCTAAGATAGAAAGTACAAAATGTAGATTGAATGATTTAATTTTGTAGGTTTTGAATTTATAAATTCATTTTTCACCAATCTCTTCCCTGTTAGCTTTTGATGCTCTACAAGTCACAATATTGCGAATTGGATTGAAAATCTATATCTATATAAGCGAAATGGCACTGACTGATTCATCACCAGAACTAAAAATCCACTGAACCGAATGCGTTCAAATTTGGCAGGCATGTTCAGTTGGACGTTTAGACGCGCGCTAAGAAAGGATTTTAAAAACTTTTCGAGGATACGCCAAATATTTTAGTTTTTCTAGAGTTTTTCGGCGTTTTCCTCATTTTTTCGAGAACCAATCGGTAGAAAATGTTGATATTTGGTGGGCAGGTTCAGATGAGGTCTAGAAATTTTGTGTTAAAATATTTTTGCAATCCGTTCAAGATTACGCCAGTAATCAGGTTTTCAAAATTGTAGATGTGTTGCGGGTTGCATATCTTCCGCCTTGATACGACCAATCCTAACTGTAAATTGAATGGTTCAGCGAGATTATAGATGAATTAATTTGGAAGATATTGAATCAAGTTTCAAACTATGTCCGATATACTTCTCAAGGCTACGATTAATATTAGCGTTTTACTATTTTTTTTAATTTTCGGAGTTTTTCTTAGATTTTTCTAAAACAAATTGGCAGAAAATGTTGAAATTAGGTAAACAGGTCCAGATTAGGTGTAGAAATGCTGTGCTCAATAAATTTCGAATCTCTACTGAACGGAATTTGCAGTTTGACTCACTTACACTGCCTATACTGTCGGGGGTCAGGGGCCCCCTGGCTAGGCGGAGAAGGCGAGCGAATCGAGCCTGCCGGCTAGTTTCATATAAGTCACTTAAAACTTTTCAGCAATTCAAAAAATCTGTCCTCAACACTGATTTTAGACGACGAATATTTCAAATCGCTGAACATTTGGTTATTAGAATTAGTTTGAAAAACGTTTCACTCCGGAATTGATTGATTGATTGATTGATTCATTACGAATATTGTATTTTATAGCAATCACTTCCGACTTTTCCAGTAACAATATCTCTCTCAGATTGATTTCAATTTTGCTGACAGCAGACCTTTCGGATAGATAGCTGTTTGATTGATTGATAGATAGCTGACAACGTTAAAAAAGTTGGACGGTTTCGTCTGTTCATGTGCTCTCCAACAGCTGATGTTGTCAATTAAAGTTGCCATTTAGCTATGCGTAGATGATGTTTTTGGAATGAAAAGAAACAATAGATACTTTGCATCAGCTGTTAGTAGTAGCAAAGACAATGTACTATTAGTACATTGTACATAGTACATAGTACATTTTGATAATAGTACATTGTCTTTGGTAGTAGGTTAGTTGATGTTAGCTGTTAATTAGTAGGTTACATCACGTACAAGAGAGAGACGAAATTGCCTTGGTGTCAGATGTAACACATGTTTTATTCTCAACAATGTAGATGTTGAAAAAGATTTGTATTCTTGATGAAAACACAATACGAGGTGTTTAAAATCGTGCAATTCTTTACAATTCAGAACTAATATTGTGCATTTCAAAATGGTAAAACTCTGAACTGCCGTTTGAAATGAGAAAACTTGATTTTATGAGCTTTTCCGAAGGTACTCCGGAGTCTTTCAGCTCCTGTCTTTCCCTATTTATCGTAACATTATCCCTGAATATGTTAGTTTGTTTTCTGTTTCAAAATTATTTCAATGTCAAATTTCCAAATAATTTATATCATTATTATTGATAATTTTGCTATTTTCGGCTATATTTTTCCCTTCATCTCCCAAATTATTGAAAATTATTAGTGTTTGTTTTGAGTGAAAATTTGTGACTGTGGAGGAAAAACAACATAACCTAGATTATTTATTATTTGTATTGTATTCTAAATTGGAAGAGGGACAGTTTTGGGCTTAAGCCTGTTGAACCTTACCATTAAGTATCATTTGTAAATTGAATAAATAATTCCCCTGATAATATTTCTGGAATCGCTCCTAACATTCCTAGCAAAAGTTCAATATTGTAATAATGTTAAAACTGTACTTCCGGTAAGAATGATGCTTAGAATTATCATCATTAGTATTGTCGTAATGAGTTTTAGTGATTCTGGAAAAATTTGAGTTTTTGCAGAAATGGGATGGCGTGCTTCTAAAGATTCCGAAGTCACTATTTAGCATTATTATTTGTTATGGAGGAAAGTTCTTTCTCTTCGTGCCTGTGTTGGTTGGTCCATTGCTGCAATATTTTCACGGATGAATGGAGAGAAAGAAGATAGATAAAATAAAGAATAATAAGATGAATAAATGGAAAAGTAAGACTCAAGTGAAGCGGAAGAAAGAAAAGTTCATCTTTTTTTAGTTTCTCGAGCTCTTCAGACTCCCACCTATATCTACAGTCTGTCCAAGCAAAGAAGGCATTCTGGAAAGGAGGGAAATTGACTGCAGCTCGGTCAATATTGGTTCAAAAATAAAAAAATTCGTCTCAAATTGTAGATTGGAATGTTTTCTACAATTTGAGACCAAATTTATAATTGTTGAACCAATATTGACCGAGATGGAGCAGTTTTCCCATCATGCAAGAATGTCTTCCTCGCTTGGACAGACTACACTTCTCTCAGTAATCTTGTTATTCTTCTTTTTCCTCTTATTCCTCCACTTCTACCTCTTCCTTCTTCTTTTTCTTTTCTTCTTCTTTTTCTTCTTCTTCTTCTTCTTCTTCTTCTTCTTAGTTTTCTTCATCTTTATCTCCTTACACCCACCGATGACTCAAAAGTCTCGGTGCGTTCTTTCTACTTGGTTTGAGATATTAGTGATTCTTTTTTAAGGAATAAGGAAAGTTCTAAATTGCTTTCTCCACTCTCTCCTCTATACGTGGGCTGTGCCCTCAGGCTGAATAAGGGCCTGCTTTCGTTTTCTCATCTCCTTCCTCTTCTTCTTCTTCTTCTTCTTCTTCTTCTTCTTCTTCTTCTTCTTCTTCTTCTTCTTCTTCTTCCTTGTTTTGTTTACCTTGTGGTCTCTTTCTACATCTGCATCTGTCTTATCATGGAATCTTCTTTTGTTGAATTTGAATGAAGTTGAAATCTCTTGGTTATTTCTCCTTAATTCCAAGTACCAATATCCACTCGGTCAATATTGATTTAAAATTATTAATTTGTTCTTAAATTGTAGAAAACTATCTGATCTATAATTTGAGGCCAAATTAAAATTTTGGAGCAATATTGACCGAGCTGGAGTAATTTTCTCATCTCACCAGAATGTCTTCGTTGCTTGAACAGACTATTAGGCTATCCCTTTGTCATCTTTCCTTAATTCAAAGTGCCAATTATCTCCAAAATCATTCTCGTTAACACTTGAATAATATTTCAATATATCATTTCCCAACATTCGATCACAAAACATCTCATTCCAGAACTCGGAACGAATAGCAAAACAGTTGATTCCGGAACTCCGTGCGCAAAGCACTTGCTTTGCGCCCAATTCCAATTCCAAATTCAGTAAACTCGGAACGAAGCAACCTGATTAGATTGATATCTTATACTGATTAGACCATAATTATTAATCTGTAATATTTTTATTATTATATGAAGAGAGATGAAAATAAGAAATCATAATAATAGAAGTGTTGATTTATTTATTTTGATAATATGATAATAGAAATATTACCGTGTAGGCTAATACCGGCCTTATAACTTATACACAAACATAGATGATAACATTGATGTCAGTCTTGGCTCTCGTTTTTTTCACAGGCTAATTTCATTTGATTCAGATGCAGATGTATAATGGTTCTAACTAAAATTTTTGTTGAGTTACTAATGTTGATACGGGAAATGGTAATCAAATTAAATCTTATTTGTTTACATACGCAATGTTAATGTGCAAGCTAATCACAAATTTTTACTCCTAAAAAGACCTTTATAACTTGTGAGAGATAACTTATTAAATTAGAATAAGGAAATTGTTGATATGAAGATTTTAAGGCATCAAAAATATAATTAAATAGATTCGAAAATATCAAAACATACTTGAAATTTTTAACCTAAAATTCTTCTAGCGTCAGCTATAAAACACTCCTACTATTTTTTATACTAAATGAATAAGTTTGTCTTAATTTTAGGTAAAATTGTAATATTAATTGTCATATCCAATGCTGAAAATGTTTTAGGAATAAGATTTAGAAAGTAAGAAAGAATGTAGAATGACAGTTATAGAGGTAAGAAATACAGGGTGTTCCTCAAGTAGTGTCTAGCATTTTAGGGTATTGTTCCTTGGTAGAAAACATACCTAAATATAATTTTTAACATGTATGAAAGTCCTCAATTATTCACACAGCCGCCATTTTTGTTTCCTCATCTTCATCTACTCTTTCAATTTTATAATTTTGTAGCGGCCTTGAGAGGTTAATATAATAGTGGTCAATTATTATGTAAAATAATTTTATTAATAATATAATTTATAATTATATATAATATATAATTTACCAGCCGAGAAATCGAATAGAAAACTAAGAAGTTCGTACCTTTGATGGTTATCAAGATTAGCAAAATAAGCTGAAAAACTACATTTTACAACTCTTAAGGGATAGAAATAGGATATTCAATATTGTTGAACAGTATTTTCGATTATAAAATATTGTAGGAAATTCAATTCTGAAGACAAAAATGTCCAGTAACTTTTTCGTCTAAAGCGCACCCAAACCTTACAAATCAGGATTTAAAGAAGTCAAAACAGTAATCTTTTAATACCTGCTCTTTTTTCTGTATTAATTCAAATCTATTATCAAATTATCTTTATCCTTATATTTATTATCAAATCTTTATCTCTATTATCAAAAGTTTAAATTTTAATTAGTTTCCTACTTTTCAGTCACCTTTCTCTCTCTTATTATTAAGGAAGAAAAGTAAAAAGATTGGAAGTCATCAATTTTTCATCCATTTCTTGAAGGTCACACGCACACACCCCTCTTAAAAGAAGTAGAGAATATCCACTCTGTTTCCTGGCAATATGGGAAATTAGACGAGGGTTGTCTGATTTATGCGAAAAAAGTAGCATAATAACGAAGATTACACATAGATTAATGTTATTCGTGATTTAACAAACAATTATGTTGTCAGCTATGATTTTATTGCTCACGCATAGCAGCATAACATGAACGAGTATCCTGTCTGCTGGTTATTTGGTCGATAAAATGTGAGGGAGACTTGAAATTGAGGACTTTAATTAATTAATTTATTCGTTGTTTATCGAGCATCAATATTGTCTAGCTGACGAATTGAAAAAAAAATTCAGAAATTGAAAAAATTTAACTTTGGAGAATATTTTAACTGTTGGCTATCATACTGAAAATAATTTTTTGTTTTTGTTCAAAGAAAATGATAATTATTTATGAAATTTAAATTAATCATATCATAAGGATTTGATGTAGGTAGTTTATCAAATTGAGGTGAAATAGAGATAATGGCGTTAACAACGGTAGCTGAACAACTCCATGTTGAGAAGTAAGCGTTCGTGATTGGTGGAGACGTTGAGCCAGTAGCCAATGAGAATCAACCAATCACAGAGCGGTATTCAGCAGTGGGTAGTGGGGAAACCACGCCTTGAAAATTCATCATAGAAATTCGTGAATTTTTAGCTTGGAGTATTGCTGAAATTACTGGAATTTGATAAACGTAACGATAGAATAATGAATTCTCTAGGATAGTTTACCCTTATTTTAATTGGATGAAGTTAGTCTCATGTTTTTATAATACTGTATTGTGTGTTGTATATTCAACTTTTCAACCTATACAATAAATTTGAGTTCTGACTCTTTAGTGCGGATTCCTGTTGAACTAAAATGGAGAATTGTTTCCAAATAAGACTCAAATTTTAAGAAGAAACCCATTTGTTACTGTACAATCTACATTGATGACTTGATATACAAACTTTACAAAAGTTATTTCACATTTGAAAGATATGTATGTATAAATTTGAAAGAGATAATTAAAAAAAAAATGATGACCATGCTTCAGATAAATTCTAAAATCTTTTTTGGAAATCTACTAAATTGGATTTCCAATGTGCTACAAACATTAAAGCTATAAGGGCTATCATAGTCTGTCCAAGCAAAGAAGACATTCCGGCAAGAAGGTAAAATGAATCTAGCTCGTTCAATATTTGTTCAAAAATTATAAAATTATAATTTTTTTAAATTATAGAAGCATTTCCATCTAAAGTATAAGAGCAAGTGTAAGAGAGGACCTATGAGTCCTAACTTCGCCTTGTGAAAAGAAAAAGTCAAATTTATAATTTTTGAATAAATATTGATCGAGCTGGAGTAATTTCCAATGTTGCCAGAATGTCTTCTTTTCTTGGACAGACTAATACCATTATCTTAAGGTATTCAACGTTATCCTGTTAGATTATCAATAACATGGTCATTCCTTTTTCCCCCAAAAATGTGTTTCAAAAAAAAAAATCGACCAACTGTAAGTACTGTACAACAATTATTGTAGTCTGTGTTAGTTAAGAGAGGAAATTCCAGGATTTAATGACTGTAATTTTTTGATTTCCAAGTAATCATTTCGCGGAGAGAAGTTGACTAGAGGACATTTCATTCCAAATTTGAATCAATTTCAAATGAAGCTTCATTGAACTCTAGTGATGTTTTTGTATGATGAGAAATGAACATGTTTGCTGGTTACGAAGATCAATTCACTGATTTTGAGAATAGAAAAACCACACAAATATGAAGTTTTTTGTGTGTATATTTATCGTAATAACAGTGTTTTCGTGTCTTTGAAGGTAGTTGACTGAGGAACATACTTTAATAAGGATGCGAGAATAACACTCATTTGAAGATTACTGTGATTATTATAGCAATGTAACCTGAAATTTGAGTTCAATCGCCTGAAATTGACGATAGACTATTATTTGAGAATTTTGATACGTAATCAAAACAAAAACCTTGGGAATTTCCGTATTTGGGATCAGTCAACTCAAATTATTGTTCTGAAGGATTCGGTAGATCTCCAACCATCTTGTGCTGCAGTCTGAAAGGATTTTACACTTTTCAGTTCAGTGTTTCCTGAAACAAGGAAACTGGAATATATATATATATATATATATATATATATATATATATATATATATATATATATATATATATATATATATATATACAGGGTCTTTCAGGAAGAATGTGCAATACTTCTCAGGCTGATTCCTTACACCAAGTAGACAAAAAAGTTCCATGGGACAAACCCCCAAAAACGCTTTGTTACCGAGATAACAATGGCGGAAAATTGAGATTTTTCAAAATATATGAATTTTTCTAATTTTTAGAGGCTTCACCCAGGTTCTAAAATAATCAATTCCTATGTAAAATTAGCTGAGGAATTCAATGGTACCAGTTTCAAGTTTGTAACTTCAACGGTTATTGAGATAATTGCAAAAATATGCTTTAAAATGTCATTTTCCAACAATAAGGCTTATAACTGAATAAAGAATCATAAATTTGTAATTTTTATTGATGAAAGTTGAAGAGAGTCGGATTCTGAAGAAAAAATTAAATGGCGGCGATTGTGTAAATCTTAGCCAAATCCTCAGCTACTTTTACATAGGAATTGATTATTATAAAACCTGAGTGGAGCCTCTAAAAATTTAGAATAATATTAATCTTTTTTGAGAAATCTCAATTTTCCTCCACTGTTATCTCGGTAACAAAGCGTTATTGGGGTTTGGTTCCATAGAACTTTTTTGTCTACTTGGTGTAAGGAATCAGCCTGAGAAGTATTGCACATTTCTCCTGAAACAACCTGTATATTATATTCTATGACTATACTATGATCGCACAACGTTGACATTCCTTCAAAATGGCAACTGTACATTGCTGCCACCATTCAAAATGAAAATAGTCCTACTCTCACCATCTGTCTCTCATCACATCTCACTAGTGTTTATTCATTTTTTCAGTTACTCATCACTGGCGGCTCGTGCCCACGAAACTGGTGAAGTGTTGTACAGTAGAAGATACGGGCACTTCATCTGTTTCGTGGTTACGAGCCGCCAGTGTTATTAATTTGACTAGATACAATATATGATCAAAACACAGACCAAGTCCATAATAACGTCTTTTTGTAGATTTTGATTAAATATAAATGAAGATTACGTTTGGATTTGTCCACATTCACTGCTCAAAATTTAAACTTATGAACTATGATTTATCTAAGTAGAATTTCCAATCCTGATGAAATGTCAGAAAAGCACCAATAAAATATGAAAATTGAAATTTCCTAGCCAAAAATAATGGTTTAATACCTTTTTTTTTGAGTCAGCTATGCGTAACTTATCCGTACTAATATCACGGAACCGTATCACTGTACATTGAGATTGAAAATTGATCGTTTAAGATGTGCCCTAATTTTAGGCGCACAAGCCTAATCGAATTAAAGTCATCAACCGAGGAGAAGCGATCATGAGTTTGTTGATCAAAGTTGAGCGCAGTTGGCGCAAGCTGAGAAGACACGCCGATGAAATGTAAAGTGTATTTAGACAGCGTGTCTTCCCAGTTTGTACGAAATATGGTACTGTATGAATTTAAGACAGGATATGCCACTTTTCAGGCATCACTGATTTGATTGAATTTTACACGATGCCGCCTCGCCTCAACAAGCCTACAACTAATTTCTTCTTCATTTTCTTGTTCTTGTCGTCGTCGTTCTTCTTCTTCTTCTTCTTCTTCTTCTTGGTTTTCTTCTTCTTCTTCTCCTTCTTCTTATTCTTCTTCTTCTCCTTCTTCTTCTTCTTCTTCTTCTTTCTTCTCCTTCTTCTTCTTTAAGTTCTTCTTCTTCTTCTTTTCCTTCTTGTTGAACTTCGTCCACTTCTTCTTTTTCTCCATTTGCTTCTCTTTTTTACTTGTTCAACTTCTACTCCACCTTCATCTACTTCTCAAACTTCTCATTTTTTCTTCTTCCTCTCCTTATTTTATCTTCTCCGTCTTCTTCTTCTTTCGATGATGTTAACTAGTTCACTTCTTCTCCCTCACCTTCTTCTTCTTCTTCTTCTTCTTCTTCTTCTTCTTCTTCTTCCTCTTCTCTTTCATCTCCTCCCACTACTTCTTGTCCATCTCCTACTACTACTTCTCCCTTTCCTTCTTCACGTACTTCTCCCCCTTCAACTTTATCCTCTTTCCTGTTTCCATCTTTCTTTTTTCTTGAGTCTTCTTCATCATCATCAAGTTCTACGGTTCATTTTTCTTCTTAATCTTAGTCTTTTCTCCTTCCTCTTCTTCTTCTCCTTTCTCTTCTCCTTCTCCTTCCTCTTCTTCTTCACCTTTTTCTTCTTCTTCTCCTTCTTCTTCTTCTTCTTCTTCTTCTCTTTCTCTTCTCCTTCCTCTTCTTCCTCTCCTTCCTCTCCTTTCTCTTCTTCTTCTCCTTTCTCTTCTTCTTCTCCTTTCTCTTCTCCTTCTCCTTCCTCTCCTTCTTCTCCTTTCTCTTCTCCTTCTCCTTCCTCTTCTTCTTATCCTTTCTCTTCTCCATCTCCTTCCTCTTCTTCCACTCTTTTCTCTTCTTCTTCACCTTCCTATTCTTCTTCTTCTCCTTCTCCTTTCTCTTCTCCTTCTCCTTCTTCTCCTTTCTCTCCTTCTCCTTCCTCTCCTTATTCTCCTTCATCCTTCTATGTCGTCCATCGCTCTTTACCTCCTCTGTCTTTTCCTTCTTCCTCTTCGTTTTCCTTCTACTTCTACTTTTTTTTCTTCTTCTTCCTTTTCTTTTTCCTCCTTCTTCTTCTTCTTCTTCTTCTTCTTTCTCCTCCTCCTACTCCTCCTCCTCCTCGTTACCTTCTTCTCCTTCTCTCGTCCCTTTTTTCTTGAACTTCGTCCAATTCTTCATCTCACTTTCTTCTTCTTCTTCTTTACCATCTTCCTCGTTATGATCATTCAACAATATTATCATTATCATTATAATCATCATTATCATCATCATCTTCATCATCATCATCATCATGATCATCACCATCATCATCATCATCATCATCTCATCTTTTTTCCTAATTCTTCTTCAGGATGATGATCATCATCATCATCATTATCACCTTCTTCTTCTCCATCATCATCATCATCATCTTTTCTTGCTAATCTTCATCATCTCGAAAAGATGACATTTCAAGGCATATTGGCGTCTGAAACAAGAAAAGATTCTGAAACGTTCGACGTTTTCGTGTACATCTTAGGCCTATATCTTGTGATTTTGTATCGCTTGACGTAGCGTTATAAATCTGTTTATCCGTCTCTACGCTCTGATAATTATAGATGCTGATATTCTACCAAATTAGGAAGGAGAAGAAGAAGAAGAAGGAGAAGAAGAAGAAGAAGAAGAAGAAGAAGAAGAAGAAAGAAGAAGAAGAAGAAGAAGACGGAAGATAAATAAGGAGAAGAAGAAATAAGAAGTTTGAGAAGAAGATGGAGGTGGAGTAGAAGTTGAAGAAGAAAAAAGAGAAATGGAGAAAAAGAAGGGACAAAGTTCAACAAGAAGGAAAAGAAGTAAAATGGTAAACTTAAATATGTAGAAGGAGAAGAAAAAAAAGAAGAAGAAGAAGAAGAAGAAGAAGAAGAAGAAGAAGAAGAAGAAGAAGAAGAAGAAGAAAAGAAGAAGAAGAAGGAAGAAGAAGAAGAAGAAGAAGAAGAAGAAGAAGAAGAGAGAGAATTATACTATTTTAAAATCAACAGTAATTCCTCTTTTAGTGAAACTGGGACGAAAGCTCTAGTGTATCTAGTGTCTAGTGAAGTTCTAGTGTAAGTTCTAGTGTTCGAGTGTACCTCTAGACTCTAGAGAATGTGGTGAAACAAAAACTGAAACAACAACAACAACAACACTATGGAAGGCTAAAGGAACAACAAATGTTTGCAATTTTCCTCTGATTGCTCAGGTCAGGAAATCTCATTTCAACAATTTAAAGCTTGTTATGAGCTAATAACTTGGAAATGTCTGAGAAGCGTACTCAATTAATATGCAGATTAGAAAATCTAAATGAAAACTCATTTTTTACTAATGACTACCGAGAATTTAAAGCTGATTAATGAGAATTCTTGGAATATCTCACTTTTCCTTCATCAAAGCTTCTTGAAAATATAATAAACGTAGTATCGAAGAAGAAGAAGAAGAAGAAGAAGAAGAAGAAGAAGAAGAAGAAGAAGAAGAAGAAGAAGAAGAAGAAGAAGAAGAAGAAAGAAGAAGAAGAAGAAGAAGAAGAAGAAGAAGAAGAAGAAGAAGAAGAAGAAGAAGAAGAAGAAGAAGAAGGAAGGAGAAGGAAGAAGAAGAAGAAGGAGAAGGAGAGGAGAAGAAGAAGAAGAAGAAGGAAGAAGAAGAAGAAGAAGAAGAAGAAGAAGAAGAAGAAGAAGAAGAAGAAGAAGAAGAAGAAGAAGAAGAAGAAGAAGAAGAAGAAGAAGAAGAAGAAGAAGAAGAAGAAGAAGAAGAAGAAGAAGAAGAGGAGGAGGAGGAGCTCTCAATGTTCAATGCTATAGTTTGTCTAAGCAAAGAAAGTCCTCTGGCAAGATGAGTAAATGACTCCAGCTCGGTCAATATTGGTTAAAAAAATATTGATTTGGTCTCAAACTGAAGATCAGAGTTTTTCCTACAATTGAGAGTTAATCAATTGAATTTTTAACCAATATTGACCGGGCTGGAGTCATTTTTCATCTTGTCAGATAGCCTTTTTTGCTTGGACAGACTATAATATGAGTGCAATTCTGCCAACGGTACTATACTCTTCCAATTTACTTTATTTCCTTTTTCAATTGGATTCCATTCTCTCGTTTCCTCTTTCTTGGTGAACGGATTGAGAATAAATCATGATATGAAAATCTTAGTGAGATCCTAGGAGCGTTTCTAGCTTCTATTGAGAAGGAGAAGTTATAGATGAACAATATATTCATTAAAAGATTTTTTCAGTAGTAGACTTCTATCTAGACTTGTGATAGAAGAGTTTTGTAAAAAAATTTTCTATCTAGCAAATTATTCCCGGCTTATACTACTATAGTCTGTCCAAGCAAAGAAGACCCTCTGGCACGATGAGAAAATGACTTCAGCTCGGTCAATATTCATTCAAAAATGAAACATTTGGTCTTAAATTGTAGATCAGAATGTTTTCTACAATTTGAGACCAAATTTATGATTTTAGAATCAATATTGACCAAGCTGGAATCATTTTCTCATCTTGCTAGCAGGTCTTCTTTGCTTGGTCAGACTGTACCGTAGTATTACGAGAAATAACTATACTCATCACAGAGTATGATATAGTTTGAAATTACTAAATCATTGCAAATAACTAACCAACTAATTACACTTTGTAAACTAAATCAAATCAAAGTTTACAGATAGCACATAGTTTACAAATGTAAATTTGCGACATTGATAGTTTCACTATAGCTTAGCTACTTTGAATTAGTTTACATTAGTTTGCAGTTGTAAAGGACGCCAGAACTAAAGACGGCTGGCGAATGAATATCATTGATCGGCAGCTCTGTCAGGACAGTCTGAAGCTGTCTTCAAGCACAAATAAGTATAGATGGGATTGCACTCAATACAATGTGCTATCGCAGACAGCTCGCCTACTGTCCTGAGAGAGTTGAGAGTAAATAACAGTCGATCTCCAACCGCCTTAATTTTTGGCGTAAGCTTTACATCTAATCAGTTGCACAACACGATCAATTCCATCAATTCCACAAACAAGACACTCTGGCAAGATGGGAAAATGACACCAGCTCGGTCAATATTGGTTCAACATTTATAAATTTGATCTCAAATTGTAGAGAGAATGTTTTCTACAATTGGAGACCTAATTCATAATATTTGAACTGATATTGACCGAGCTGGAGTCACTTCACCATCTTCCCTAAAGGTCTTCTTCGCTCGAACAGACTGTACTTTATTAAACTAATAATTCCAACTCAACTTGGATACCGTACAGTTGATCTAGAGTATAGTCCGACCAAGCAAAGAAGAGCCTCTGGCAAGATGGAAAAATGACTCCAGCTTGGTCAATATTTGTTGAAGAATAATAAATGTGGTCTTAATAGTGGATCAAATCGTTCCCTACAATTTAAGATCAAATTGATTATTTTAAAATCAATATTGACCAAGCTGGAGTCATTTTCCCATCATGCAAGAGGCTCTTCTTTGCTTGATCAGACTATATAAGATGATGTAACCTTCTACTTGAAATACATTGTAACCCCAATCTAACACGTGTTTCGCTTCATCGGATGTTACATCAAGTAAAGAAGAGTTGATTTGATGCCAGGTCAATTTGCATGATATGATTCAATGTCTAATTGATCGTGCTAAATATTCTTGCTGTATAATGAGTGCTATGTATAGTCTGTCCAAGCAAAGAAGAGCCTCTGGCAAGATGGGAAAATGACTCCAGCTCGGTCAATATTGGTTCAAAAATTATAAATTTGGTCTCAATTTGTAGGACACATTCTGATCTACAATTTGAGACCAAATCAATATTTTTCGAACCAATATTGGCCGAGCTGGAGTCATTTTCTCATCTTGCCAGAGGCTCTTCTTTGCTTGGCCGGGCTATACATGGGCTGTTAATCAATATTGAATACTATCCGGCTTGTGAACATCGTATTGCATTATTCAAATAGCTTTCTCTCTACCCTTACCAACAAGTTTCTCTCTAATAACTTCTCTTATAATTCTATTTCTCTTTACTCTATTTCTAATTCTCTTTCAACTATTCTCTCATTTCATCCCTGGTACCTATATCTTGAAAATGATGAATGGATCTTTGAAAAATCAAGATTAAACACTTTTCTGTTCATGATTTTCGTTCCAATTTTGAATAATGAAACCCAGAAACTTTCATCAGCAAAATATTATGGAACTACAGTATACTTGTGCCAAGAACAGAAGAGCCTCTTGCAAGATGGCGGAGAGAACTGAAAGTATAATTACGCATGCGCAGAACTTGGAATTCCAGGGTAAAATCACTTCAGCCAACCTACCGTTTTTAC
The DNA here is from genome assembly GCA_017141385.1 of Sogatella furcifera. Taxonomy (NCBI): domain Eukaryota; kingdom Metazoa; phylum Arthropoda; class Insecta; order Hemiptera; family Delphacidae; genus Sogatella; species Sogatella furcifera. The sequence goes on along the minus strand of CM029546.1, from coordinate 1,191,722 downwards.
ACTAATCGTAATCATATTGATTTCACGAATGAAAATTTTTTTTATTTAATTATTGACATATGATAAAACAAATTATAAAAAAAAATCATTTCATTGACATATGACATAAAACAAATCATAAAAAAATTGTGAACTGAGACAGAAAAAATAGTCTAGGCCTGTACTATTTTTTCCTAAATTTGGTTACACTAGAACAATTTTTATTTCGATTAGTTGCAGCAGTGAATGGCAGCCTTGTTGCCAAAGGCTCTTCTGTTCTTGACACAACTAAATCATACCGGTTTGGATTGCAACATTATTATAAATCTCTGAAAAATCAAATTACAGAGTAAAAGAAATAATATTGTTGAGTACCGTTATTGGTTAAAGCCTCGTCAAGTAACTTGGGAGACATTCTAGCGAGATGCGTAAATGACTTTAGCTCTGTCAATATTGTTTCAAAAAATGTAAATTTGGTGTGAAAAAACATGCTGCTCTACAATTTGAAACTAGATTCATAATTTTTGAACCAATAATGACCGAGCTGGAGTCATTTTTCTATCTTGGTAAAAATCGACCAGACTAGCCTATACAACTTTGTAATATTGATACAAAACTCTCACTCATGTTATTCACTCCAAGTGTGAGCATTTCTCAGGATGTTCAATTCAATGTAATTAATTTGATTGACTTTTGAGAAAAATTTCATAATAAACAATAATCACCTCATCAGGTCATTCAGAAACACAAGAACAATCTCTTCTCCCCCCACACCCCTATATCGTCCTATAATTCCTCTCTTCCGCCGCCCCCCCTCTCCAGAAACTCCTTATTCCACAACAAGTATTCCAAAAGAATTTGCGCGCCATTTTCGCAGCTCCATCCGCTGCCTTATTAATAATATCAACCGCCGCTTCTTGCAACGGAAAATCTTAAGTTAGCTCTGGCACAGTCAAACCTAACTAAACCAAGGGGAAATTAGTTCATTCGCTGTAATAAACACTCGCTTCTCCCTCTTCTTTTCATTTTTCTTCTACTACTTCCTTTTCTTCTTATTTTTCACATTTTTTCTTCTTCCTCCTACTTCTTCTTCTTCTTCTTCTTCTTCTTCTTCTTCCTTCTTCTTCTTCTTCTTCTTCTTCATCATCATCTTCTTATTCTTCTTCTTCTTCTTTCTTCTTCATCATCATCATCATCATCTTCATCATCATCATCTTCTTCTTCTTCTTCTTCTTCTTCTTCTTCTTCTTCTTCTTCTTCTTCTTCTTCTTCTTCTTCGTCTTCTTCTTCTTCTTCCTTATATTCTTCTTCTTTATCTTCTTCTTCATCATCATCTTCTTATTCTTCTTCTTCTTCTTTCTACTTCTTCATCATCATCATCTTCTTATTCTTCTTCTTCTTCTTTCTACTTCATCATCATCATCTTCTTCCCACTTCTTCTTCTTCTTCTTCCTCTTCTTACTTCTTCTTCTTCTTTCTACTTCTTTTATTTCTCCTTCTTTTCCTCCTCCTCCTCCTCCTTCGTCTTTTTCGTCTTGAACTCAGTCTAATTCTTCTTCTCCATTCTTTCCTTTTTTTTCTCTCTGATTCTACTCCTTCTATATTCTATTCTCTGATTCTACTTCACCATTTTACTTCTTCTACATGTTTTTCTTCTTGTTGAACTTCGTCCACTTCTTCTTTTCGTAAGAAGAAGAAGAAGAAGAAGGTGAAGAAAAAAGGAAAATGGGGAAGAAGAAGAAGAAGAAGAAGAAGAAGGAGAATAAGAAGAAAGAGATAAGATAGCTGTAGACGGTGGAGGAGTTGAGGAAAGAAACGAGCAGTGCTGTGTGTGAGAATTCCACACTTATTGTCAATTTAAAGATGTTACACACCTTCTTCTTTGGCCAAGGAGCAGTGAACACAAGCCTCACTTCATGTTTTCCGTATGTTATTCGCTATGTTGTTGTACTTTCTTCTTCTTTCTCCTCTTCTTCTCCTCTTCCCAATCTTTTTCTTCATCTTACCCCACTGTTTTTTAGTGGGAAACTTTCTGTTTTCCACATATTCTGTATTTCTTCATATCGGTCCCCTGATTCTCTGTCATTCTGTTTCTCTCTCTCTGCTTCTCTTGCTTCTTCTCTGCTCCTCTCTATCTCTTTCTCCCTTTACTCCATTTTCTCATCTTTCCTCTGAATCTCCTTCCTTTTTCCTATCACTCTTTTGAAATTCGCTTCTACTCCACTTTCTCCTCTTCTCTTCCTTTTCAACTGTTTCTTTTATTTCTCCCTCTCTATTTTCCTCTTTTTCTTCTCAGTTCTCCTCTCTACTCTCTCCTCCACTCCTTCCTTTCTCTTTCTCTTCCAACTTTCTCTGCCTCCTTGTCTTCTATTCCATTTCTCCCGTTTTTTTCTCTACCACACTTTCTCTCTCACTTTCCTTCCTCTTTCCCATCCCACTTTCTCTTCCTCCTGCTCATTTCTCCCTTTTTCTTCCTCCTCTTTCGTTCCTTTTTCCTCCGCTACTTTTTCTGCCCCTTTTCTCTCTCTCTCTCTATCTTTTCTTCCTCTTTCTCTCCTCACTTCCCCTACCTCCTCTTTTCTTGATTTCCTCCCCTTGTTTTTCTTCTCCTTCTCTCTTTCTTTCCTCAGTTTTTCCAATATTATTTCTCTCCCCCATCCCTCTTCTTCCACCTCCTACTCCCCTTTTCTTTCTTTCTTTCCGCTCCTTTTTTCTCCTTTTCTGCCTCTGTTTCTCTATCTCTCCCTTTTCCTACTTCCACTGTTCTCCCCTTCCCTCCACTTCTTTGTCTTCTACTTTTCTCTTTCCTTTTCTCCCCTTTTCTCAGCTTGTTTTCCTTATTTTGTTTTCTACCAGTGTAGATGTCGGTGGAAGTAAGAGGCTGCCAGCAATAAATAAGATAGAAGTGCGGGTGCCGTGATATGTTTGTTGTGGCTGACTACTCATGTGTTTCTCTTTTTCTTCTTTTGCTTGTTCTTCTTCCTTCTTCTCCTCTCTCTATTTTCTTATTCTACTTCTTCACTATTCTTCACTTATCTACTTTGCCTCTTAGGCTACTCAAAATCTTCACCGATTACTTCTTAATACATACTTTAATTCTACTCTATTCACATTTTATTGCTGTTTATGGGTAATGTTCTTTAATAATTCTTTATCGTCTCTCTATTCCTCTTATTCTACTTCGCCTACGACTCAAAATCATAATCTATTTTACTGCTACTTCTTCTTTATTTTATTACTGGGTATGGTTAATGTTTTTCTCACTGGCGGCTTGTGTCCACGAAACAGGTGAAGTGCTGTTCAGTAAAATATACAAGCTCTTCACCTGTTTCGTGGGCACGAGCCGCCAGTAATTTCTCCTCAACGTATGGAAATGGAATCCAACGAAGGAACTCAGTGACTTGCGAGAGAATAAAACTAGAATAACTGAAGAATAACTATGAATAAAACTATGAAGAATAAAATTGAATGACGTCATGGCATTGTTTACTGATTCTTTTAATGGGTTTCGTTGCATTGTTAACTCGAGATGACGTCATTTGACAGTAGATCAGTTGGATCTAAATTGGAATTTGTCGGATTACTAGTTCTTTGTGCTTTATCTATTGTAATTATTTTTATTTTCTTGTCGAGTATTCGCTATGAGCATCTACCGTGCTGCGCTCTGGTGGATTATCGTGTGTACTTTTCTACGCGTTTTAGCATACAAAGCATAGCGCTAAATGGGAAAAACGCATTTATAATTAGAATGGTATTATTTGCTGCTTCATGCATTTCTCAGTAATTAGAACATGATATTTAGGATATGAATGTTAGTTATTGATAGTATTATAGCTCATTATATTAGAAAAATCCTAGTTTTCAAGTATTTGAGAGCAGACAACCGCAAACAGATGTATTTGAGAGTCGACAAAAACTTTGAGATAACAGCTGATAAGTTATCTTACATGAAAATGAAAAATTGGCGCAAGCTCACATTTATTTGAAAAATTGAATGATATGAATATTGCTTATTAAAACATAATTAATAGAGTTTTTGCGTTGATAGTAACAGCTTATTAGATTAACTAACATAAAAACTATTCATGTACATTACCTCATGTACAGGTTAGAATGGAGCACTCCATGGTCCTACTTGATCGATAAATTCTTTTGCACGTAAACAAAACAATTAGGTTAGCTTCACCTATCAATATTTATTCAATGCAGTGAACCATTCTTTTTATTGATGAAACTTATGTATGGCAACTGGAAAAGTGTAGAACTTGAAATTTCTATTGCGTGTTTTTTTTACAATCCAGAACATAACAAATTCTCCAGGACATTATTTTAGGTTCAGCCCTATCTCCTCCAATGTTAATTCACTCAATTTTTCGCCGAAATGATCCGCCAATAGCGCCTCGATCGCCAAAAATATCCTTTCCACCCACTTGCACACAGCGAATACAGAAAACATAGGCAAAGTTCGTGAAGCAGGTAAAAGTTAATGGTTAGGTTGGATAACAGGTTTCTGGGCCTTGATTTACCATTGATTTAACAATGATAATGCGAACTAGCATATCATACTATCAATATTTGTAATAAATTTTATTGATAATTCACCTTTAATTACTTCTTCAGGCCTTTGATTCCATAGATTCAGGGGTACTGGGTATTGGTCACTCGTTGAGGTAGGTCGATTTTTTGATCGTGAAAATGAGTCACGAACACGGTGGACTGCTCTTGGATGGGTGACCAGTATTTTGGCCAAGTACACATTGGCGAGGTGGAACCTGCTCGTAAGGGTCTCCCACTGTTAAAGGCTATTATGTTTTTAGGAATTTGTTGATGAAATTGTTTTGAAATATTTAAAGAGGAATTTCTCTAATTTTTGTTCCAAATATTCATTGAGAAATCCGCCGTCCGTCATTCTCGATTTTTCAATCCGCCATAGCTCTAATCCCTCATTGTGCAACTTTTCCCCCGTTTAATACTGAGAAAGGGGTTCTCCTTCAACTTTCCCCCCCTAAACTGAACTGTAAAAGGGTTGAGAGTCATGCATGGATGAAAAGAGTTTTCAAACAATTAGAAATTACGTTTCAAGTCGCCTTTGAGAGCAGTAAGCAGTGCAGTGCAAGAACAAAGCGTCAAAGGGTGGGTGCAGGGTTCTTCTGTTGCCCGCATCTACCAGGGATTATACACAGGGTCTCTTGTTCTTGTAGATCTTTTTCTTCTTCATCTTTCTCTTTCGTCTCCTATATCTTCTTCGTTTTCTTTTTCTATTTCTTATTCTCTTCTAATTTTCACGCTTCTACTTTTGTTTTGTGTGTGAAAATCAATCATTGAGCAGAATTTTATAATTGTATATAATTTAACCTACTTTTAGACTAATGGTACAAATTGGAAGAAGAAAGGTTTTGGAAGAAATCTCCTTTGCTTCTTCGTCTCTCTTCTTTGCTTGGACAGACTATAACTGATGTAACACATCTATTGTCTGTTTTTAATTCATAAACATCATCTAAGAATCGCTGAATGGCCACTCTAACAACATCAGCTGTTGCAGCGCACAAGAAGCTGACGAAGCCGCCTACCTCCCTGGCTTCAGCTTTTTAGCTGAATAAATTTGGCCAATGTCTCTTCATATCAATTTATGAAATTGAAGTTTGCTGTTGAAAATCCTTTTTCGAGCTAATAAATCCTTGTTATTCTGCTGTAATTTGCTGTAGGCTCCCCTGTCATCATCATCATCATCATCTTGGTAAACAGTTGAAGGCCTATTCTCACTCAGATGAAGTCAATAAATTATTCTTGCGGATAAGATTCGTTGTGACTGCGTAGCTTAGCAAACAGAAGAAGCTGCTCAACAAAGATAATCGACTTTTTAGTTAACTACTCCTCCTTCTCCTCCGCCTCCTCCTTGTCATCCTCCTCCTCCTAATTCTTCTCCTCGGACTACTCCTCCTCCTCCTCCTCCTCCTTCTCCTCTTTTCCTTCTCATACTACTCCTCGTACTCCTCCTCCTCCTCCTCCTCCTCCTTCTCCTCCTCCTCCTACTCCTCCTCCTCCTCCTAATTCTTCTCCTCGGACTACTCCTCTCCCTCCTGCTCCTCCCCTTCCTACTCTTTCTTCTCCCTCTTCCTACTTGTCCTTAACCTACTCTTCCTTCACCATCTTCTTCTTTACTTTTCCTTCCTTCTTATTCTTGTTCGTCTTTGTCTTCTTTTCCTTCGTCTTGTTCTTCTCATTTGCTCTTATCTTCTTGTTTTGCTCCTTATTCTTCCTCTTCTTCTTCTACTTCTCCTTCTTCTTCTGCTCCTTTTTATTTTTCTTCTCATATTATACCTATATTTCTAATTTTTCTTGCTTTTTGTCTTTTTCTTCTTCTTCCTCTCCTACCTTTCCCTACTTTCTCCTTCTTCTTGTTCTTCTTCTTCTTCTTCTTCTTCTTCTTCTTCTTCTTCTTCTTCTCTCTCCTTCCATCCTTTTCTTACTTTTTTGTCTTCCTTCTCCTCTTTCGTTTTTCTTCTTCTTCTTCTTCTTCCACTAACACTTCAATTTTCTCCTCCTTTTTCCTTTTTTGCCCTCCTTCTCCCTTCATTTTTTTCTTCTTCTTCTTCTTTCTCATTTTTCTCCCTATGATTCCTATATTTCTTATTCTTTTCTTCCATCTTGTGTTTTTCTTCTTCTTCTTCCAGTTCATTTGTTCTTCTCTTTTTTGTCCTTCTCCTTCTCCTCCTTTTTTTCTTCTACTTGATTTTTATTCTTCTTTTTCCTTTCTTTTTCCTCCTCCTCCTTCTCCTCCCTAACCTACTCCTCCGCCTTCTAAATGCCTTTTGACCCCCACATTTCGGCCCTGGGGGGGGGGGGGGAGTAGGTTGATGCCCCGGAATTTAATTAAGGTTTCATTTGGCGGTTGTCGTCATAATATTATGTAAACAGTGTTGTATAGTCTGTCCAAGCAAAGAAGGCATTCTGGCAAGATGGGGAAAATAACTCCAGCTCGGTCAATATTGATTAGAAAATAATAAATTTGGTTTCAAATTTTAGAGAAGATTGTTCTCTACAATTTGAGGCTAAATTTGTAATTTTTAAACAAATATTTACCGAGCTGGAGCCATTTTCCCATCTTGCCAGAATGTCTTCTTTGCTTGGACAGAGTGTAACGGTGAAGGCCTGCTAAAATGGGCTGAACTGAAATTCAGTCTGTCTTATTTAATTTATTATTGTTGGTGCTTTCGCAGTCATAAAGTCGGCTGAGGGAAGTTTTATGTAGTAGTAGTGAATTCTGTTAATAATAATTTTGTAACAAAAGTTCGATAAATTAACTTTGTTTGATTATATTGAAGTTGTTATGAAAACAATTAAATTTTTATTATAAAAATTTGAGACTCAGTCAAAAGTTATCGATGTAATAATATAATGAAATAAATAAAAATGTTGTATTCGTTCCCTTATGTGACCGGTGTGGCCTTGAAACTATGTTAATGTGCCAAAATGAACTACAATATTTGAAATGTACAAATTTAAATTTTTACATTTGTTCAAACTAGGCTTACTTATAACTCTACTTAAACTATGTTTTCTGTTCATTTCAGGTATGTTCATTCAGTGTTCACTATTTAATACAGCAGATCAATGACTAGAGCGTAAGTAATTATACTTATATATCTATATTTCATTTCAAATTAAGTGAAGTAAAAATAGGAACAGATCGAAATAAAAAAAGGACAAAACGTTTTTGAGATTTTTTCGCGGTTTCTGAGATTTGGGAAAGTTTAACAAAATCCCTTTAAATTTAACACGGTCATATATCAGATCTCGATATATCTCAGATATATCAGATCACGGTCTGTACATCAAAATTGTTCCTCCACCCCGTCTATTTATCAAAAATACAAGTTTATGACTTCATATCTATTCATACAATACTTATTTTCTCTTAGGGCTACTGTATTCATTAAAACTTTAAAATAATTAAAATTAAAGTACCCTTTTTAAAAAGTTTTTTATTTTCAATTATTGTTGAAAAATGGTGATTTCTAGCCCATATTCACTATCATAATAACCGTTCAAGTTACAAACTTTTAACTGGTTTATTTGAATTTCTCAGCTAATTTTGTTTGTAGAAATCATCAATTTTGTTTAATATTCTTATAACTCTTCTTCTCCTTTCTCTTCTCCTTCTTATAACTCTTCTTCTCCTTACTCTTCTCCTCCCTATAACTCTTCTTCTCCTTATTCTTCTCCTTCTCATACCTCTTCTTCTCCTTCTTATTTTCTCTTCTTCTCCTTCTTATAACTCTTCTTTTCCTTATTCTTCTCCTTCTTATTTTTTCTTCTCCTTCTTATACCTCTTTTTCTCCTCTTTCTTCTCCTTCTTATACCTCTTCTACTCCTTATTATTCTCCTTCTTATACCTCTTTCTCACCTTCTCTTTCTTCTACATATACCTCTCCTTCTCTGTCTTTAATTTATTCCTCTCCTTCTCTGTCTTTATTCCTCTGCTTTTTCTTATTCTTCTCCTTCTCGTACCTCTGTCTCTCCTTTTCCTTCTACATCTTCTTTTTCTCTTCTTGTTCTTCTTCTTCTTCTTTTTCTTCTTCTTCCTCCTCTTCTTCTTCTTCTTCTTCTTCTTCTTCTTCTTCCCCTTTATACATCTTTACAAATTTTCCTTTTCTATTCTTCTTTTCCGTCATTTTCCCACCTCTTCTTCCTTCTTCCCTTTATTTCTTCTTCTTCTGGTCAAGTCGTAGTTAATTGGTAGAGTGGATATTACTGTCCAAACTTCGCCATTCTAGTTTTTTCTTGTTCTTAGTCCTCGTATTTCTCTTGCTCTCCTCTTACTATTCTCCTTTGCTATTCCTCTTTTATAAATTATATTCTTCTATTTACACTCTATTATTCTTTTTATTCTCCTTATACTTTTCCTTCTTTTCACCTTCATCTCCTTCTTCAGTTCATTCTTCTCCTTTTTACCTTGGTCTATTGCTAATTTTGTTTGTAGAAATCATCAATTTTGTTTTTGCATAAAGCTGTTGAAAAATAATATTTCTATTGAAAAATGCCCAATATTGGTAACAAAGCGTTTTTTTTTTATGTTGTATAGAACGTTTTCCTCTACGTGAAGTAGGAAATCATCCTGAGAAGTATTGCACATTCCTCCTGTAACACTCTGTATGAATTTTCCACTTGTAAGGTACCATCCAACCCATATTATCATGCTTCCCGATATTATCTCGCAACAATTGCACAACAAAACATATTGAATATTCATTTAAGCTGTTTACAATCATGTTCAAATCGAACTTTCACGCTGCCAAACCCGGAGACAAAATTTTAGCCTGACTACCAAAGCACCAAATCGTTGCCTATAGAGAAGCGTATCGATGATTTTTGAAGTCGACAAATAAGTTCAAATAACACCATAACACACCAAAAGCAAACACTAGTCCGCCGCGAATCGATTTAATATTTATTGAAACCCGACCTGTATGTATATGCTGTACGCTGGTACTGGTGCAGCGTGTATTTTGACAGGCCCTGTATAATATTGACAGAACAAACCCGCCTTCAAATTACTATTTTGCCCACAGCGCACCTATAATATTGGAATGCTGAAGTAGGTGCCACTGAAACTGGCGAGTTACGAATGTTATTGATGTTGGCTCTGTCAGGACAGTATGCGAGCTGTCTGCAAGAGTTAAGCAAGTCGAGAGGGTACTCAGAAATTCTTATTCAACATGTATAGAATATTAGTATGTTCTAATATACTTCAAGCTTATTCAGTCATTCTTTATTAACTCTGACATAGTACGGTGCAATTAGACTCGAACCTCAACATCCAAAGAGAAAGGACGATTCCTACGCCAACTTGTTCCATACAACCCCTTTATTGTTTGGTAAAAAGTTACACCCCTATGAGCGTCGGGTTCTTGTGGGAGGGGGGGGATGAAAGGTGCAAAATTTCAGTTTTTTGTGAATTGTAGCCGAACCAAGCGTCGGACAAAAACATTTCATGCATGTTTTTTCTAGAGGACAAAATTTGGAAGAGTTTGAGACCAATCACAACTCTGTATCATCAACCGTTTCCAAGTTACAATTTTTTAAAAAAATCCATATTTTTTTCACAGGAATTATTCCGTTACTTTAAAAGTTTGTAACTTTGAATTGAAAACTCTTGCTTCCGTATTTCAAAATCCCTCTCGGCGAAATTCATTTCTCTTCAATTTGAGACCAAATTCACCCTTCTATGTTCAGTGGTTCATGTGCTACAGCGATTTAAAAAACCCTTATATCCCCAAAATCCCCTAAAATTACATTTTATCGTAGAAAAAAAAATATTGAAAATTTTCGGACAAGTTGGCGTAGGAATTGCCGTTCTCTTTGGATGTTGAGGTTCGGCCTTTTTTTGAACTAATTGCACCGTACTAACACCAGACCTGAGCCAGGCAGGTTACACGAATATTATTATTATTATCATTATTATTATTCTTTATTGTTATTGTCATTATAACATTGAGTTTCCCATCAGTCTTCTTCTTTTCATTTTCGTCTGTTTTCTACTTTTAATAATTATAATTTTAATCTGTTTCCCTTCTTCCTTCTTTCCTCAATACCTAACTTCTCTTTTCTCTTCTGGACACTTTCTTCTTCTCTCTCGCTCTCTCTCTCTCTCTCTTTCTCTCTCTCACATGGTTGAGTGTTAATGGGAGAGATGTCTTTGAACATCCCTCTCCAAGAATGGACATTTATATGTCTAGACTCCGCCATTTTATGTAGATACAGCACAAATTTATATTACCGTTAGCTTATTGAATCCTACATCTGTCTCATTTTGCAAGTTTTCATAGTTTATAATTAGCCAACTTATGCAAACCATAATGTAATTAGTGTAATTTTCATTTATTTTTATTCTTATAGCATAGGTTTTGAATTATTGTATTATGTAATCTACATGAATAAAGTGATTGAATCTGAATCTGAATCACACATTTGTTTTATCGTTTGTATGTAATTTGTTTTTGTTTTAATCGTCTATATCGCAATGTAAAATCTACGCTGTATTATGTTATCTATTTGAATAAAGTAATCTAATCTAATCTTATCACACACTCTGGCCATGATCAATTGTTGATGTATAAACTTGATATCCTTTCCCAAAAATGAACATATTTATGTCCAAACTTCGCCCATTCATTTAGATAATTTAATCGTAATAGAAAAGATCCAATCACATATTTTTCATAAAATTTATATAATTTTACGTTCATGTGTACCCCTTCTTGTTGTATAATTATTAAGTTTTTAGCTCATGAAGTTTATAGAGAAAAGTGATAGTTACTGTTTATTCATTTCTGTTCAGAGTTCCTTCTATGGTATAATTTTATTGCAATCTATGAACTAAGCTGAAATTTTCATTGTTATCTACATGAATAAAGAAATCTAATCTAACCTCTCATGGTAGAGTGTGATAAATGTTCTTCAACATTCCTCTCTAAGAATGGACATTTATGTGTCCAAACTCCGCCTTTTAATGTTATTACAGCACCAGTTATATTACCGTAAACATATTGAATCCCAGTTATGAAATAAGTTTCCAGTTTATTCAGTTTCGTGTATAGTCTGTCCAAGCAAAGAAGACCCTCTGGCAAGATGAGAAAATGACTCCAGCCAGGTCGATATTGGTTCAAAAATGATTGATTTGGTATCAAATTGTAGACCAGAATGTTTCCTACGATTTAGACCAAATCAATCATTTTTGAACCAATTTTGACCGAGCTGGAGTCATTTTCTCATCTTGCCAGAGGGTCTTCTTTGCTTGAACAGACTATACTCTGATAGGATTTAGGGATTTAGGATTTAAGATATAGGACATACAGTAGTATACTTGGATAGGATTTAAGCCTATATACTGTATTATGTAATCTGTACATGAACAAAGTGAAAGAATCTGAATCTCTCTTTCTCACTCTCTCATTCTGTTCCCCTCCTGCTCTATAATAATACCTCTCTTTTCCCAACCAGGCTCTCTATCAAACTCGATCGCAATTTGATTTCGTTTGAAAATTGCAGGTGCTTCGCTCAAAGAGCTATTACCGAAATTTCCTGAACTCTGCACTCCATCTCATCAATCTCATTCATTTAGTTCAACAGTGAAAATCAACAATTTCCGAAAAGTTTGTTGTTTGCCATGATGTTGTTGGTGTCTTTTTGTAGTTGAATTAATTAGAGGAGTTGGGTTGTGTAACACTGGCGGCTCGTGCCCACGAAACAGGTGAAGTGCTGTACACTAAAAGATACGGGCACTTCACCTGTTTTATGGGTACGAGCCGCCAGTATTGTGTAATGCGTTTTTAGTAAACTGTATTCTGTTTTCTCTGTATAGCCTAGTCTGGTCGAGCAAAGAAGACATTCTGGCAAGATGGGAAAATGACTCCAGATCGGTCAATATTGGTTCAAAAATGATAAATTTGGTCTCAAATAGTAGGAAACATTCTAATCTACAATTTTAGTACAAATTTATAATTTTTGAATGAATATTGACTGAGCTGGGCGTATTTTCCCATCGTGACAGGATGTCTTCTTTAATTGATCAGACTATGCGGTATCGCTAATTATTCAGGTTCCTAGTGAACCAATGGATAGTCTGTACAAGCAGAGAAGACATTCTGTCTAGATGGGGAAATGACTCCAGCTCGGTCAATTTTGGTTCAAAAATTATAAATTTGGTCTCAAATTGTAGGTAACATTCTGATGTAAAATTTGAGATCAAATTAATAATTTTCGAATCAATATTGACCGAGTTGGATCCATCTTCCCATCGTGCCAGAATTTCTTCTTTGCTTGGTCAGACTATGCTCATAATTTGATTCAAATGAGTAGTTTCTGAAATTTCCACAGTAAATATTCCAGTTTAATCTGATTTTGGAAAGTTCAATTTGTTTACACCGTTCGTCAAATAGAATATGTTTGTCAATTCTTGTCTGTACAGCAAACAAACGATCAAATTCTGTTCATATCTGATATCACTGTGCTCATGCATGTAATGTGAATGTTTGATGAAAGTGGTTTGTAAATGTTTTATTTCGGTTTTTCGTACTGTTGATAGGTTATTTTTTATGTTATGTACCGCACATAATGTCTATCAATTTTGTTCCTTCAACACTTGACTAAGAATTTAGTTTGGTTGGAATTGATGGGTGAAATGTGATTTCGTGAGTCTTCAGAGTAATTATACAAATAGTTTTTTTTTGCAATCGGAATTGATATTTTTTAAATTTTCAACTGAGTTTTTGTTGATATTCATTTGTTAGTTTGTTATTCTATTTCATTCTAGTTTCTTTTCACACCGAATATATGTTAGCGAATATTTCGGTTTGTTAGGTCAAAATTGTGAGAATATCATAATAATCTGATGGTCATCCATTAAGGGTTGCCAATGTCAAAGACTTGCCATTGCAGTATTTAGAGATAAAAAATTCAGTAGCTAACACATAAATGTTCTAATACAGTAATAAATAATATAGTTTTTGTGTAGTCACTGATCCTCAAATTTGTGCTCGATTTCTGAAGTCGAAAAGAGAAATTTCAATGGTGTGTTGAAAGTAATTTGGTTAATTTTTTTATAAATTCAATATAAATTGTAGTATAAAAGTCTAGCGTCTCGACTTGTGAAGTACACTTGAGAAATAGACATGATAAAATAGGAATTATAACAATACATTATAATAGACTCGCTTCGCTCGCCTTCTCCGCCTAGCCAGGGGGCTCCGCCCCCTGGACCCCCGACAGTATCAGCAGTGTCAGTGAGTCAAACAGCCTCGCTTCGCTCGCCTGCATAACCTCTGTCAGTGTAAGCTGAGACAAACAGGCTCGCTTCGCTCGCCTGCAAATTCGGCTCAGAAGGGATTCAAAACTCATTGAACACAGCATTTGTAGACCTTATCTGGACCTGTTTATCAAATTTCAACATTTTCTACCTATTTATTCTCAAAAATCCAAGAAAAGCTCCGAAAATTCCGAGAAATAGTAAAACGCTAATGTTGAGCGTAACCTTGGGAAGTATATCGGACATTGTTCGAAACTTGATTCAATATCTTCCAAATTAGCTCATCTATAATCTCGCTGAACCATTGAATTTACAGTTAGAACTGGTCGTATCAAGGCGGAAGATATGCAACCCGCAATACATCTACAATTTTGAAAATACCTGATTACTGGCGTAAGCTTGAACGGAATTCAAAAATATCTTAACACAACATTTCTAGACCTTATCTGAACCTACCTACCAAATATCAACATTTTCTACCGATTGGTTTTCGAAAAAATTGAGAAAACGCCGAAAAACTATAGAAAATCGTAAATATTTGGCGTATCCTTGAAAAGTTCCTAAAATCCGTTCTTAGCGCGCGTCTAAACGTCCAACTGAACATGTCTGCCAAATTTGAACGCATTCGGTTCAGTGGATTTTTAGTTCTGGTGATGAATCAGTCAGTCAGTGCCATTTTGCTTTTATAAATATAGATTTCATCCGTTGAAATATAATTGCTCGTAGGTTTAATAGCAAACAAACAATAATCGTTCCTGAACAAACGGTAATAATCTGAAGTTGGTTCCCGAGCAATAGAATACTAATTTAGTACTTTTAGTAGTAATTTAGTACATGAAGTTAGCTTGAATTCTACCAGAGCCAACTAGCTTGAACGATATCAACTGGCATTACTCTCGTGTAACGAGTTTTTGAAAAGTACTGAATGTGGGCCAGTACTAAAAAAGTACCAAGTGGGCCATACCTAGCATAACTCTTGTTAGTGTTATTGTAGTTGATAAAAGTTCTGTCATTGTTTGCTAGAAGCTATTGCATTAGTTTAGTGAAAAGTTCGCTTCTTCATACTCATTCTACTGTTCGTTTTATAAATCTACTAATTCCTTCTTTTCTTTCATATTCGTCTTCATCTTCTCCTCTGTCTTCTTCTTTTTCCTGTTCTTTACCTTCTTCGTCTCCCTCTTCTACCTATTCCTCTTCTTTTTGTTCTACCTGTTCTTCTTCTTCTACTTCTACATTTCCTAGCTCTTCTTCTCCTTATTATTCTCCTTCTTATACCTATTCTTCTCCTTCTTATACCTCTTCTTCTCTTTCTTATACATCTTCTACTCCTTATTCTTCTCCTTCTTATACCTCTTCTTCTCTTTTCTTATACTCTTCTCTCCTTATTCTTCTCCTTCTTATACCTCTTCTTCACCTTCTCCTTCTTATACCTCTTCTTCTCCTTATTCTTCTCTTCTTATACCTTTTCTCCTCCTTATTTTCTCCTTCTTATACCTCTTCTTCTCCTCATTCTTCTCCTTCTTATACCTCTTCTTCACCTTATTCTTCTCCTTCTTATATTCTTCTTCCTTCTCCTTCTCTTTTCTCTTCTTATTCTCCTTCTTATACCTTCTTCTCATATTCTTCTCCTACTTATAACTCTTCTTCTCCTTCTTCTCTTCCTTCTCCTTCTACATATACTTCTCCTTCTCTGTCTTCAATTTATTCCTCTGCTTTTTCTTATTCTTCTCCTTCTCATACCTCTGTCTCTCCTTTTCCTTCTACATCTTCTTTTTCTTCTTCTTCTTCTTCTTCTTCTTCATCTTCCCTTTTTTACATATTTACAAATTTTACTTTTTTATTCTTCTTTTCCGTCTTTTTCCCATCTCTTATTCCTTCTTCCTTTTATTTCTTCTTCTTCTGGTCAGGTCGTAGTTATTTGGTAGAGTGGACATTACTGTCCAAACTTCGCCTTGTTATTAAAATGAAGAAGTGATTCGGTTTTTGTTGTTCTTCGTCCTTTTATGTCTCCCGTTCTTTTACTATTCTCCTTTGCCATTCCTCTTTTATAAATTCTATTCTATTTACATTCTATTATTCTTTTTTCTCCTCATCCTTTTCCTTCTTTTCGCCTTCATCTCCTTCTTCAGTTCATGCTTCTCCTTTTTACCTTGGTCTATTACCTTTCCTCCACTTCCCCAACTATCATTTTTCTTCTTCCTCTTTATCCCTATTTCCGCCTTCTGTTTCCTATTTCTCCTTCTCCTCTTTTTCTTCTCCTTATCTCTCTACTAATTGATCGTTTCCTTCCTTTTCTTCTCATTCTTCCTTCCGCTTATCCTTCTCTATTTACCAACTCATCTATTTTCCCCGAGGTTTTCCGCGCGTTTTTCCAAGCACTTTACGAGCCTATTTTCCAGAATGGGTTGCCCCCGTGTGGTTTGGGTCGGTTGAGGGGGGGGGGCGGTGAAGAGGTTAGTGATTATCATGATGTACTTTACTTGCTTGCCAAAAGTAGGTCAAGCCACGCGCACGCACACGCACACGCCTGCTTTCCATTCACGTTACTGTCTTCTGCTTCTTTTTCCAAGTGATTTTCATGTTTTTTCTCTGATTTTTCTTCTCGTACTTCTTCTTTATTAGTTATCGTTATTCAGTTGTTTTTTTTCGTTGTTTGTTCGTTTGCTTTTATTTTTTTTATTTTCCCCACGTGATTTTCATCTCCTTCCTTAGATTCTTCTTCCTACAATCAAAGTTATTTTCCATGAGGTCCCATTTTCAATGGTTTCGCTCATTGCATGTTTTGTGGATAGATGTGTTCGAACTTCACATTATCAAGCAATTGCAAGGTACAGTCTGTCCAAGCAAAGAAGACCCTCTAGCACGATAGGAAAATGACTCCCATCATGAATGAATATTTGTTCAATTATTATATATGGGTCTTAATAGTAGATCAAATTGTTTCCTACAATTTGAGATCAAATTTATCATTTTTAAACCAATATAGACCGAGCTTGAGTTATTCTCCCATCTTGCCAGAGGATCTTCTTTGCTTGGACATACCATAATTAGATCTGTCGTCATTAAGTTAGGTGAAGAGACGGCTGTCTGTTGGTTTTTAAAAACATCATCCAGGGATAGCTATACTCCGTCCACTGAGTGTTCGGACCTAAGTTCCTCCTCCGAGGTTCTGACGTCATGATTCGACCAGCTCACAAGCGGTCGTAATGGACAAGAACGTATAGAAACTTCTAATCGATATTGGAACTTCAATATAGAATTTTTAAGTGGCCTTAGAAATATTGATGTTTTAATAGTTGTTCGGCAAAATTTACATCCTTCTAACATAAGAACGATCATTATCAATATCAATTGATAGAATTATAGTTGATTGAACTTAATCCTTCATAATAATATTTGTTATTATTATTAATAGTAGATCAAATTGTTTCCTACAATTTGAGATCAAATTTATCATTTTTGAACCAATATAGACCGCGAGCTTGAGTTATTCTTCCATCTTGCCAGAGGATCTTCTTTGCTTGGACAGACCATAATTAGATCTGTCGTCATAAAGTTAAGAAGATTTCGGCTGTCTCTTGGTTTAAAAAACATCATCCAGGGATAGCTAGATAACAAATCTAATTGGCATCATCAGCTGTTGGAGAGCAAAAGAAGCAGGCGACACCGAATTCACCTTCTTATCCATCTTTCTTCTCCTTTTTCCCATTTCATTCCTTTTTTCTTCTTCTTCTTCTTCTTCTTCTTCTTCTTCTTCTTCTTCTTCTTCTTCTTCTTCTTCTTCTTCTTCTTCTTCTTCTTCTTCTTCTTCTTTCCGATTTCCTGCGATCGGTGACGTCCCTAATCGCCCAAAAGATACAGTGTACGCTCATTATGGGCTCGATATCATTCACTAGTACTGTAGTTTGTCTCAGAAGCTAAGAAGACCCTCTGGCATGATGATAAAATGACTCCAGCTCGGTCAATATTGGTTGAAAAATCATTGATTTGGTCCCAAATTGTTGGGAACATACTTCTCTACAATTTGAGACCAAATCAATATTTTTTGAACCAATATTGACCGTGCTGTAGTCATTCTCTCATCTTGCCAGACCGTCTTCTTTGCTTGGACGACTCTACTACTAATACAACAATAGAAGGAACATATACAGCGTTTGTGTGAGTGAGGTGTGTCTGGATCACAGCTTAATCTCCTAAAACCGCCCCCCCTCCCACTAGTACTTTAAATCACTGTACCTTAGTACCACCCTCCCCACCTCTTGTACACTAATCCACTACCTCATAGATATGAAACTAACTTAATCAGATGCGTCTCTTCACGCATGGCGCTACTTTACTGTCGGCATACAAAATTGGCGGTTGGCTAATTTCGGTTACTGACCAGCCGAGCTCTGTCAGGGCATTGTGAAAGCGGTCTGTGGTAGCGAAACTGTTAGCTGAGGTTGTTGTCTACTTAATATACTCTCGTAGACCGCTAGCCGACTGTCCTGACAGATCTGAGTATTGATAATAGACTTTTCAAAACCTCCAAAATCGTTGGTGTCTGCTATTGAGTGTTGATATCTTACAATATAACCACGGCCCTCGTTTTATCATTGTTTTCTGCCAACTCTCCAATTATTCGGGTCGGTGTTGTCCTAATGTTATCACAGTCTTTTGGGGATGACGTAGGTACAGTCTGTCCAAGCAAAGAAGAGCCTCTGGCAAGATAAGAAAATGACTCCAGATTGGTCGATATTTGTTAAAGAATTATAAATATGGTCGTAATAGTAGATCAAATTGTTTCCTACAATTTGAGATCAAATTGATAATCGTTGAACCAATATTGACCGAGCTTGAGTCATTCTCCCATCTTGCCAGAGGGTCTTCTTTGCTTGGACAGACTATACATTAAGTAGTGTGATGTACTAATTTATCCATATTGTAAGTATGAAAGTATCAGTCTTTCGGGGATGTCATGATGTACTTTGAGAATTGCGATGTACCCGTCTACTCATAATATTGGAAGTATGATGCTTTGGGTCGTATTTTCATTAATAAGTATATCTATTGGGACTTGAAGTAATTCGTTCTCTCCATGTTTTCACAGTCTTTTGGTGGTTCATTAAGTCTTAATGTTCATTAAGTTGTGTAACACCCTCATCTATCTGTATTGAAATCGTGATGGCTTGGGACTAATTTTCTTGTAAGACAAGTATAATATGTGCATTCATCTGTATTAACAGTGTAATGTTTTGGGTCCAATGTTATATTAATCAAGGAGGGTGATGTTATGTTTATATGTCTAAACTTAGAGTATAATGTTGTTAAGCTTACATTAGGTTACACTAAAGGGACTGTTTAATCAGTATTATTATAGTCTCTATAGCATACACCAAGTGTTATCAATTCTAATCCAGGATTGCAAAGTTAGTATGTATGGTAATCTATTTGAAAACAGTTTGGAAACTTATGGATAGGTTGACTCTGTATGAATAGTCTGCGTATATTCTACCTGAAGGCTTACTTACATTTTTAAAATTCGAAATATGAATGAAAATGGAGTAGCCTTTATAGTAAGCTTCTTTACATAAATCTCTCACGTGGAAGGCAGATTTGTGATACGCAGTAATGATACAAAAGTTCAAAATTGATACGGAATCGTACAGGAAGGAAGCAATGATGATACAAAATTTTTGGCAAAGTTAGGTTAGCTCGTTTGACAATACCGAAAATCGGGGGAAAATGACTATTGGATCTCTGAAACTCAGTGTATTTTTTTAATTATCAATTTAACTTGAAAAAATGCTTAATCAAAGTTTAAATTCTGTTTAATTCTGAGGGAGTATGTGTGTGAATTGTTGAAGGAGTGAGAGAGATAGATAGATAGATAAAATGACTTTATTTTACACTTTGTAAAAATTTACAAGAGTTTGTGGGCGAAGTTGAGGCATGCAAGCCCCCTCTAAAAAAGAGAGGAAGTGATAATAACACAAGTGAGAATTATTTTCTCTTGCAGTGGCAGAGGCCATAAGGTATTATAGCAGACTCTGTATCTCTGTTCTCAGACTCTAAATATCTGTTATTGATGCTGAGTTGTGTTAGAACAGTCTGCAAGCGATCTGCAAGAGCGAAATGGTTTGCCGAGGGCACTCTCAATTCGATAAGAAGGCGCAGACCGCTCTTCGACTGTCCTGATAGAACTGAGCGACGATGAAAGTTATCAACCAACCGCCAGTGTTGTTGGAGTATCCTTTAAATATTGAAGGGGAGGTATACGACGAAAAACGCCAGAAAAACAATCTTCTTTTGAGTGTTCATTATTCAGGGTAGGTGAATGTGTGAGCATCTAGTGGAGTGGAGGAGATAGGGTAGAAGAAGAAGAAGGAAAGGAAGAAGAAGGAGGAGGAGGAGGAGGAGAGGAGGAGGAGGAGGAGGAGGAGGAGAAGAAGAAGAGAGAGAAGAAGAAGAAGAAGAAGAAGAAGAAGAAGAGAAGAAGAAGAAGAAGAAGAAGAAGAAGAAGAAGAAGAAGAAGATGAAGGGAAGGAAGAAGAAGGCGATAAAGAAGAAGAAATAGAAATGGGAGGAAAAGAAGAAGAAGAAGAATAAAAGAAGATGAAGAAGGAAAATAAGATGAAGATGAAGAAGAAGAAGAAATATTCAAGAATAAGAAGAGGAGGAAGAAGAAGAAGAAGAAGAAGAAGAAGAAAGATGAAGAAAGAGAAGGAGGAGAAGAAGAAGAAGAAGGAAAGGAACAAGAAGAAGAAGAGAAGAAGAAAGGAAGAATAAGGAAGGAAGAAGAAGGAGGAGAAGAAGAAGAAGAAGAAGAAGAAGAAGAAGAAGAAGAAGAAGAGAAGAAGGAGAAGAAGAAGAAAAGAAGAGAATGATGAAGAAGAAGAAGAAGAAGAGAAGAAGATGAAGAGAAGAAGAAGAAGAAGGATGATAAAGAAGAAGAAATAGAAAGAGGAGGAAAAGAAGAAGAAGACGGAGTAAAAGAAGATGAAGAAGGAAAATAAGATGAAATTGAATAAGAAGAAGAAAAAGAAGAATAAGAAGAAGAGGAAGAAGAAGAAGAAGAAGAAAGAAGAAGAAGAAGAAGATGGAAGAAGAAGAAGAAGAAGAAAGAAGAAGAAGAAGGAGAAGAAGAAGAAGGAGAAGAGAAGGAAGAAGAAGAAAGAAGAAGAAGAAGAGAAGAAGAAGAAGGAAGAAGAAGAAAGAAGAAGAAGAAGAAGAAGAAGAAGAAGAAGAAGAAGAAGAAGAAGAAGAAGAAGAAGAAGAAGAAGAAAGATGATGAATAAGAAGAAGAAGAATATTCAAGATTAAGAAGAGAGAAGAAGAAGAAGAAAAGAAGAAGAAGAAGAAAGAAAGAAGAAAGAGAAAGAAGAAGAAGAAGAAGAAGAAGAAGAAGGAGGAAGAAAGAAGAAGAAGGAAGAAGTGAAAGGGAAGAATAAGAAGAAGAAGAAGGAGGAGAAGAAGAAGGAGAAGAAGAGAAGAAGAAGAAGATGATGATGAAGATGAAGGGAAAGGAGAAGAAGACGTAGTAAAAGAAGATGAAGGAGGAAAATAAGATGAAAATGAATAAGAAGTAGAAAAATAAGAAAAGAAAAAGATTCAAGAATAAGAAGAGGAGAAGAAGAAGAAGAAGAAGAAAATAGAAAAAGGAGAAGAAGAAAATAGAAAAAGGAGAAGAAGAAGATGAAAAAGATGAAAAAGGAGAAGAATGATGAATAAGTGGAAAATCTTCATTGAGCAAACAGCAAGAAGGATTGTGCGAACTCTCTTCCACTCATACATGGTTGAAAACATTTTATTCAAATTTTCAAAATGAAATTCTTAAGATACTAGGATAGGAACACTTCACGTATTTACCTAATGCAAGCGCTATAAAATGAGTATAAATGAGAGAGCGAGAGTAACATTTATAATAGTGTGGAATGGGATAGTTGAGGTGTTAATGAATTATATTATAAGTTTATTATTAGTATTAGTTTTATTATTAGTATAATGAATTTAATATAATATTTTCTGTATACTCTTTTCATACCCATGCAGTACTGCACCATATTTCTAGGGATTTTATAATGCTAAATTTTATCTTCTACTTATTCATCTTGTATTGTTTGTTACAGGTATGTTTAATGAATATTTCGATCATGCTTCGGCTTTCTGCAATACGTGAGTTGTTTGATTTATCGCTCAATAACTGTATTTATTTAAAAATATTTGAGTTTCAATGTTATAATATATACATTCGACAAGATTCGACCCCCTAAGATTAGACCCACAAGATTAGATGCCCTAAGTTCAAGCATTTATTAAGTCAATTATATTTTTAAATTATAACATTGTGACATACCAGAAACATAATAAAAGACGTACAATATTCAAGGACCCGTTAATATAGTTGTGTCAAGAAGAGAAGAGCCTCTTGCAAGATGGGAAATTGACTCCAGCTCGGTCAATTTTGGTTCAAAAATTATTGATTTGGTCTCAATTGTAGCAAAAATTCTGATCTACAATTTGAGACCAAAACAATAATTTTTGAACCAATATTGACCGAGCTGGAATAAATTTCTCGTATTGCCAGAGGCTCTTCTCTTCTTGACACAACTATACCATCCTAAGTCTTTATAACTCTTTAGAACTAAGTCGTTAGTTTTGAAAGATCTTCCATTAAATTTTCAAATCAACCCTTGAATATTCAAAACCATAAGGCTACTTTATTACGAATACTATATTATTTATATTTTGAGTTTGAAAATGTATGATCTCCCTCCAATCTATCAAGCAATTCCATGCAGATAGATGAACGATCGTAATAATGCATTGAATCACTGGCGGCTCGTGCCCACGAAAAAGGTGAAGTGCCCGTATCTTTTACGGTTCAGCACTTCACCTGTTTTGTGGGCACGAGCCGCCAGTGCATTGAATGCTTGTCGTTAGTTTAGTTGATAACTGAACTTTTTTCGTTTTTTATCGATAAGTAGTTTAGTTGAGTGCAGGAAAAGTATTTGACAGAAGTTAAGTAGTCTGTCCAAGCAAAGAAGATTTTCTGACAAGATGGGAAAATGACTCTAGCTCGGTTAATATTGGTTTAAAAATTGTAAATTTGGTCTCAAATTGTAGATCAAAATGTGTTCTACAATTTCAAACTAAATTTATAATTTTCAAAACAATATTGACCGAGCTGGAGTCATTTTCCCATCTTGCCAGAGGGTCTTCGTTGCTTGGACAGACGTTAGATACAACCGCAACATAGTGGTTGATACGCCTTGTAATAAAAACGAAAGTCGTAAAAAAGTTGGAGAAGACCTCTTTCATTCTCTTAGGAGGGGTGGGGGTATATATAGTGTTCTTGGTGGGGGGGAGGTGATATAGGGTACTTTGTTGGGGGGGAAAAGGGTCTTAATACCAATATCGCGTGAGCGCCACCCAAAATTCGAGCTTTATGGAAATGAGAAAAAGCCTAGCAAATAGCCAAGAACACACTAACTTCTTCAGCGTTATCCATCTTATCTTCTTCGTCTTCTTATTTCCTCTATCACTTCTTACATTAATGTTATTTTATCTATTTCTCCTTCTTTCATTCTAAATGTTATTTTCTTTTTTCACTCCTTCTTACATTTCAAATGCTATTTTATCTATTTCTCTTTCTATATGTATTTTCTCTATAAGTATTCTATATGTTATGTGCCCAAAACTAAGGCGGTTGGTGAATGACTGTTATTAATTCTCAGCTCTCTCAGGTCAGTTTGAGAGCGGTCTGCGAGAGTACATCAAGAATAGAGCGGTACCAGATATAGTGAATTCGAAGACTGATATAGCTCTCCAGATATAGCTCTCGAAGACTGCTTTAAACCAGTGGTCACCAATTAAGTTTCATGAAGGTCCGTTCCAAAGTCTTAGCGAGCTTCCGCGGTCCATTCAGGGGAAACCAATGGTGGGGGGGGCGTACTCCCCGGAATTTGAAAAAAATGAATAGTATAACTAAATTAATTTCAATCATTATTCAAATACTTGGGATAGTTATTACTCTGTATGTATCTCGATTTATGTCCTCTAAATATATTGAAGTTTGATATTATGCTATTAATATGCGAATATGAAAATAAATGCCATTATAAATGAGATTCGGCAATAGAAATTACTTGATTGTTCATTGTATTTATATGAAGAATGTTTTCTTTTAAAATTGTCAAAACTATTCTCGAATTTAGTCCTTGAATCTCGACTCTTTATAGCTATTTAAATACCAATATAAATTGAATCAAACGTTTTACTTGGCATAGAATAATTGGATAAAATAATGCAACAATATGAAAAGTGTGTAAGTAACATAACCTGAATTTGGACATTTTAATCAAAATTGGTGTAGAAGAAGTTTTGGGCTAACGCCTGTTTTTTCTCTCCTTTACTGTATTATTCTGATGAAATAAATAAATATTAAATGAGTAACCAACTTTTTATTGAGAGTTGTAAATAAGAAGTGTTTATCTAATGTTGTGGTTGTTTTTTTATAATTCAATTTCATTAAGACTTTAGAGGGTTTCTTATGGATGTATTGTTTTAGAATTTATTTAAAGTTTTTTTTGTTGAGATCGGTATATGACATCGCGGTCCGCACAAAATTAGCTGGCGGTCCGGATGCGGACCGCGGTCCGCCATTTGGTGACCACTGCTTTAGACTGTCCTGACAGAGTTGAGAGTTGATAACAGTCTTTCGCCAACCGCCTTATTTTTTGTAATAAACTCTGCTAGTCTGTCCAAGCAAAGAAGACATTCTAGAAAGATGGGGGAAAAATGACTCCAGCTCGATCAATATCTGTTCAACAGTTATAAATTTGTTCTTGAATTGTAGAGCACAATGTCCGCTACCAATTGAGACCAAGTTGATAATTTTTGGAACAATATTAACCGAGAGCTGGAGTCATTATCCCATCTTGCCAGAATATCTTCTTTGCTTGGACAGACTATACCTTATCTACTACACGTTCGTCTTCTTCCTCTTCTTCGTAAACTTTATAACCTTTTCTTTTCCTTTCCTTTCTCTTCATCTTTCCCTCGCTTTTATCTTATTTTTCTTAATCATTTTCAAAAGCACAGGCTTGTTTTTCTATCCTAGTTCATAATAATTATGTTATGATTTGTGTTATCATGTCATGCTGTAGGCCTGTAAAATGAAATTTTTCGTTAGTATTTTTTATTCTATTCTTCCTT
Source organism: Sogatella furcifera (assembly GCA_017141385.1). Lineage (NCBI taxonomy): Eukaryota > Metazoa > Arthropoda > Insecta > Hemiptera > Delphacidae > Sogatella > Sogatella furcifera. The sequence goes on along the minus strand of CM029546.1, from coordinate 1,166,740 downwards.
CTCTGCTTCCATTTTATTTACCGATTTCGTCATCTAAAATACTTCTATCTATTTTTCACCAATTCTATGATGTTCTATTTATAAACACCAATTTATATTTTTATTTACAAACTTTATATTTTTTTTGTTTATAGGTTTCAAGTAAATTCATTTCAGGCAAAAAATGAGAAAAAATACTTCTCAACCTAATTTTTACAATTGATTGAAACTCAACCACACGTCAAAACTCTATGCTAGTATTAATTTTCTTTCAAATTGAGATCAAAAGATTGAAATGCTTCAAGAGAATGCTGAGTCAAGAAAAGAAAGCTCGAGGATGGTGGATGCAGTTTAGGGAAAGAGGAAATAGAAGGAGAATTTTAAGAAGAAGAAGAGGAAAAAGAAGAAGAAGAAGAAGAAGAAGAAGAAGAAGAAGAAGAGAAGAAGAAAAGAAGAAAAAAGAAGAAGAAGAAGAAAAGAAAAGAAGAAGAAGAAGAAGAAGAAGAAGAAGAAGAAGAAGAAGAAGAAGAAAGAAGAAGAAGAAGGAGAAGAATAAAATGAAGAAGAAGAACAAGAAGGAGAAAAATACGGAGGAGTAGGAGAAGAAGAAGAACAACAAAAACAACAAGGAGGAGAAGAAGAAGAAAGAAGAAGAAGAAGAAGTAAGAAGAAGAAGAAGAAAAAAGAAGATGAAAAAGAAGAAGATGAAGACGAAGAACGAGAAGAAGAAGAAAAAGAAGGAGAAAATGACGGAGGAGTAGAAGAAGAAGAAGAAGAAGAAAAACAACAACAACAACAAGGAGGAGAGAAGAAGAAGAAGAAGAAGAAGAAGGAGAAGAAGAAGAAGAAGAAGAAGAAGAAGAAGATGAAGATGATGATGAAGATGAAGATGATGAAGATGATGAAGATGAAGAAGAAGAAGAACAAGAAGAAGAAGAAGAAGATGATGATGATGATGATGATGATGATGATAATGATGATGATGCAGAAGGAGAGGAAATGACTGAATGACAGACAGGCTTCTTTCTATTATGATTGAGCCATAGCCGAGCTGAAAATCTTATGCGGTTCATCATTCTTGAAGGACAATATTCACCAAATGAAATAATATTATGCAGTGCCACTGTATTATAAAGTAGAACGCCCCTCCTTCCCACCCGCCCTCAAACTTAGTCCAAGTTTTGGTCTCTGCGTAACAAATGGAGATGTATAGTCTGGCCAAGCAAAGAAGACCCTCTGACAAGATGAGAAAATGACTCCAGCTCGGTCAATATTGGTTCAAAAATTATTAATTCGGTCTCAAATTGTAGATCAGAATGTTTCCTACAATTTAAGACGGAATTAATAATTTTTGAACGAATATTGACCGAGCTGGAGTCATTTCCTCATCTTGCTAAAGGGTCTTCTTTGCTTGTACAGACTATACTTCTCCCAATCCCAACTCACATTCAACTTCCTTTATCTTCTTCTTCTTTTTTATTCTTGATCTTCTTCTTTTTCTTCCCTCTTCTTCTTCTTATTCTTTGTTGTCTTCTTCTTCTTCTTCTTCTTCTTCTTCTTCTTCTTCTTCTTCTTCTTCTTCTTCTTCTTCTTCTTCTTCTTCTTCTTCTTCTTCTTCTTCTTCTTCTTCTTCTTCTTCTTCTTCTTCTTCTTCTTCTTCTTCTTCTTCTTCTTCTTCTTCTTCTTCTTCTTCTTCCTCTCTTCATTCTTTTCTCCTTCTTCTTTTCATCTCCTTCTTCTTCTTGCTCTTCTTTGTTTTCTTCTTTTCCTCCTTCGTATTCCTATAACTCACTTCTCTTTCCCCATCCACCTCTTCTTCATCTATCTCTTCTCGTTCTTCTTGCATCTTCTTCTACTACTTATTCTACTTCTTCTCCTCTCCCTCCATCATCTTCTTCTTCTTCTTGTTCCTTTTTTTCTTCTTCTCTCGCTCTTATCAAGTTGACAAGTTGTGCAATTCTCCCCGAGAATTGGATAAAAATTTCCATAACTATATCATTCTCCTAGTACCTTAGTATCCAACTTATAGTCTTCTTATTCTTCTTCAGTGTCTTCTTGTGGTCTCACTGACTTGCTTCTTGTGTTCTATGAAATTATTTTTGGCAAAATAAATAAAATAAAAAAGTTGGATAGTGCCTCAAACTATAGTTCGTTTCATCAGTAGTGGTTCGGATCGGATAGTGATTGAATTCCTTGAAGAAGTTTTGGGATTGAAGATTATATTTATTAAGCATAAAATTTTCTTAAGAATGAGATTCTTCTTCTTCTTCTTCTTCTTCTTCTTCTTCTTCTTCCTCTTCCTCTTCCTCTTCCTCTTCCTCTTCCTCTTCCTCTTCCTCTTCCTCTTCCTCTTCCTCTTCCTCTTCCTCTTCCTCTTCCTCTTCCTCTTCCTCTTCCTCTTCCTCTTCCTCTTCTTCTTCTTCTTCTTCTTCTTCTTCTTCTTCTTCTTCTTCTTCTTCTTCTTCTTCTTCTTCTTCTTCTTCTTCTTCTTCTTCTTCTTCTTCTTCTTCTTCTTCTTTCTTTTTCTTCTTCTTCTTCTTCTTCTTCTTCTTCTTCTTCTTCTTCTTCTTCTTCTTCTTCTTCTTCTTCTTCTTCTTCTTCTTCTTCTTCTTCTTCTTCTTCTTCTTCTTCTTCTTCTTCTTCTTCTTCTTCTTCTTCTTCTTCTTCTTCTTCTTCTTCTTCTTCTTCTTCTTCTTCTTCTTCTTCTTATCTTCTTCTTCTTCTTCTTCTTCTTTCTTCTTCTTCTTTTTCTTCTTCTTCTTCTTCTTCTTCTTCTTCTTGGTTCTCATTTGAGAGGTTCAATAGACCAATCTATACAGGGAAATCTTTTATCGAAATTCAAAATTGTTTGTGATAGAATATTTTTGGAAGTGAGAAATTATAATATTAAGTGAAAGTGGACATTGTGGATTGACATATAACCTACATCTTAAACCTTCATCATCACTCATTCATCCTTTGCTTAAAATACTTGGAAACCAAGTCGCAATTGTAAAGAAAGAATAAAGAAAAAGGTGTTTCAGGAGGAATGTGCAATACTTCTCAGGCTGATTCCTTACACCAAGTAGACAAAGAAGTTCCATGGGACCAAACCTCAAAAACGCTTTGTTACCGAGATAACAATGGCGGAAAATTGAGATTTTTCAAAATATATCAATTTTTCTAATTTTTTAGAGGTTTCAGTCAGGTTCTAAATTAATCAATTACTATGAAAAATTAGTTGAGGAATTCAATGAAACCAGTTTGAAGTTTGTAACGTCAACGGTTATTGAGATAATTGGAAAAATATGCTAAAAACTCCATATTTCAACAATAAGGGTTAAAACTGGATAAGGAATCATTCATTTGTATTTTTTATTAATGGAAGTTGAAGGGAGTCGGAATCCGAAGGAAAAGTTGAATGGCGGCAATTGTGTAAATCTTACCCAAATTTCAGAAATAGCGATCAAAAATCGCTACTAAACACAAATTTTTCACTTGTGCTATGTTTTGTCAATCTTCAATTGCCATTTTCAAGTATTAATCTTTCCTTTTTATTTCGAAAATATCATCTGGATGACAACATCAGCTGTTTGAGCGCACAAGGAGCAGAAGGAACCACCCAACGTTTTAGCGACAGCTTCACTAACTTATACCCACTTTTACTCACTTTTTGTAGTGTATTAAAAATGAACTCAAAGAGGCTCTTGCATGAACCGAGTATTCTTAACAACAAAAATTCCCCTGTTTTCACTAGATTCAAGATATAAATCTTATATGGAAAGCGTTTCAACAAAACTATATTGGTGAGATGAATGTTCTCAAGCAATTTTTCCTCTCTTGTTTGAGCGAATTTTCTCAGTGGCTCACACAATCGATGTTTGAAGTGTCTCGATATGTGAAACAAATATATCGATGGCGATCAGAAATGTAGCCGACGATATTGTTGTGATATTTTTATCGTGTGGATTTAGAGTTGATGGCAGTGCACTGACTGTTTTTGGGGGGGTGACAAGGAGGTATTATGGAGGGTTGTTATGGAGGGGTGTTATTGTGGCCGGGGGGGGGGTTGTGTTGCAGCAGTCTCTGACAGGATTACCAGCGGATGAACGTCTAGACTTATTTTTGATCTATCGTTCTCTCTCACACTACTGATTTACTCTCTTTCTTTACTTCTCACTCTCCAAACTCTTTCAGACAATTTTTCCTCCTTTCTTTCTTCTTTTTGCTTTTCCACCTTTCTCCGCCATTTCTAAATTCCTTTTGTCTTGTTTGAGTTAGTTTTCTTCGTGGGTCTAATTATTTTTCTTGTTCTCCCTCTTCTACTTGTTTTTCTTCTTTCTTTCAATTTCGTCTTCTTCTTCTTATTTTTCTTTCTTCTTCTTCTTCTTCTTCTTTTTCTTCTACTTCTCCTTTTCTTCTTCTTCTCCTTGTTGTTGTTGTTGTTCTTCTTCTTCTTCTCCTTCTTTTTCTCCTTTCTTCTCCGTCTTTTTCTCCTCTTCTTCTTCTTCTTCTTCTTCTTTTCTCTTCTTCTTCTTCTTCTTCTTCTTCTTCTTCTTCTTCTTTTTCTCATTCTTCTTCTTCTTTCTCTCATGATTCGTCCTTCTTCTCCTACTTCTCATGATTCATTCTTTTTTTACCTCTTTTCCTTCTCCTTCATCTATTCTTCTTCTTTTTTTGTTCTTCTAACTCTCCTTAACATTTATTTTTCTTATTTTCCTTTCATCTTTTTCCCCCACATTATTTATTCTCCTTCTTTTTCTTCTTCTTCTTCTTCCCGCTCTCATCAATTTGAGAAATAAACCTTTTCTCCATTATTTCTCTCTTTCTAATTTCTTTTCCATTATTTTCGATATCCCTTTTGTTCTGTTTCAGTTATTTTCTTCGTCTTATTCTTGTTCGTCGACTCATTTCATTTTGTGGTTCTCCATCTCTCTATTCAGTCTCTGATTGAATTCCTCGTCCTTTTAGTCTCAGAATCTATTAATTAATTATAACTATTATAGTTCTGTGGCATATGGAAGGAGATTAAAATATGATCTTGAATTTATATCTCATCTCAAATGATATACATTACAACTAGTATTTACTAAGTTAGTACTGGCTTTATCTTCGTTTTATTAATTTACAATTGAATAAACACTGAATATAGAATAATAAAAACAGACTCGAACCCAAAGAAATTTAGAATTTAATAAATGAACTTGATGATGATGATGATGAAGATGATGATGATGATGATGATGATGATGATGATGAGTTTATTTGCCAATAAATACAATATACAATTTTAAATGAAATAAATGCAGATAACACTGTGCACAACTTTAAAAAAAAACATAAAATAAAACAAAGTAACTTAATGATTTTTTTAACATTATTACTACTACATTTTTATATATATTGAAGACAATATATATTATAATTTTTATATTACAATATATATTATATATCGAAGACACAGATATATTAGAAATGGAAAAGGAAATTACAGTTGATACATTATTAGCAATTTCTAGTAGACCAGTATTCAAAGCAAAGAGCAGAAGCATTTTCACTACCGGTCAAGTAGGATCGCTATTGGTAGTTGCTTGAGCCAATCACAGTGAACGTCTGCCAATGGCCTAGACAAGCTCCTCCCCCGATTAGCGCTTTATACAAACGTTACAAAATGGAGATTCTAACTGCGAACACAATAATGAAATAGTTACGATAACATAAGAAATAATAAGACAAATGTTACGAAAGAATTGGGAAACACTGGAATAAGATTATACTGTATCAATTGACTAATCCATGATAGGATTAGGTTGGTGATGTATTGGGAGAAATGAATCTGGTCGTTTAAACTGAACTGTGAATTATCTTTTGTTACTCTAGTGAAAAGATTTGTTTGGTCCTTTTTTATTGTTTCATTGTCTTCCTCTGACTCTGCTCTAGTATTTTTCTTTTTTATTCCCATCTTTATCGTTCTTATCCTTTTCTACTCCCCTTTCTCAACTCACCTTTATTTCTCCTTATTCTTTTTATCTTTTCTACTATACTCCTCTCTTCTCTTCTCTTATCTTCTTCTTTCTCTTTCTCTTTCTCCGCTTCTTTCATGTTTTCCTTCTCCTCCTCCTCCTCCTCTCAACCTCAACATCCGCCTCGATAATAGTGTAACAAAACGTCTCCATTATGATTTATCTCGATAACGTGGCTGTATTCCAACCAAGATAAGTCTCAGCAATATATCCACAATACACGTCTTATATTCACATGCTCACTCCAAGTAAATTAAAATACGATAGAATCATCTTTCGCAAATTATGTATTCGCAACGTATCTCCTCCACACCTTCCTTTTCCTCCTTAGTTCTTCTCCTCTTTCTTCTTTTTCGTAATCGTCTTTTTCTTTTTCTTCTCTTCCGTCATCGTCTTTTTCTTCCCATCTCCTTCTTCTTCTTCTTATTTTCTTCTTCTTTTTCTTCTCTCAATCTACATCATCCTCTTCTCCTCCTCCTCCTTCTTCCTCTTCTTCTTCTATTCCCACTACTTCTTCTTTCTTCTTCTTCTTCTTCTTCTTCTTCTTCTTCTTCTTCTTCTTCTTCTTCTTCTTCCTTCTTCTTCTTCTTCTTCTTCTTCTTCTTCTTCTTAATCTTCATCATCCTCTTCTTCTTCTCCTACTCCTTCTACTTTTTCTTTTTTCTTCTTCTTCTCCATCATCATTTTCTTGTTCTCCTTCTTCTTCTCCTCCAGTTTCTTCTCCTTTTTCTCTTTCATATTCTTTCTTCTTCTTCTTTTTTCTTCTTCTTCTTCTTCTTCTTTCTTCTTCTCTTTTCCTTCTTCTTCTTCTTCCATGTTCTTCTTCTACCTCATCTTCTTCTTCTTCTTCCATCTTCTTCTTCTTCTTCTTCTTCTTCTTCTTCTTCTTCTTCTTCTTCTTCTTCTTCCTTCTTCTTCTTCTTCTTCTTCTTCTTCTTCTTCTTCTTCTTCTTCTTCTTCTTCTTCTTCTTCTTCTTCTTTCTTCTTCTTCTCTTCTTCTTCTTCTTCTTTTCTTCTTCTTCTTCTTCTTCTTCTTCTTCTTCTTCTTCTTCTTCTTCTTCTTCTTCTTCTTCTTCTTCTTCTTCTTCTTCTTCTTCTTCTTCTTCTTCTTCTTCTTCTTCTTCTTCTTCTTCTTCTTCTTCTTCTTCTTCTTCCATGTTCTTCTTCTACCTCATCTTCTTCTTCTTCATCTTTGTCTTATTCTTCTTCTTCTTAATGATTCATTTTCAGCATATTATAAGTACACCAGCCAGTTTTTGGGATACATTTCAACGTATTTGCATCAGAATAACATTGATAGCTGTACAACTGTATCATTCCCCGCCTTCTAGGAACAGTATAGTACTGTATTTGACCAGAAAAAAACAAATTCAACATGATAGGTCGTCGTGAATAAGTGATTCCATTAGGAAAATTGGCCGAGCCAGTAATAATTCGCCTGCAGCAATCAATAGAATTGGTTTGGGCGAATTGAACTGAATTTAATTGGTAGCCTGATGCTGATGATGACCTGATTTAATCCTTGAAAGCTAATTTATCCGATTAATTGCTTTATATTGGCCTGCAAAGTAGGTGTACGTATGAATCGGTGAGGCTATTAACGTGTATTGGCTTCATCAATAATATCCTACACATCTAACGTAATATCATCACATGATATCGTACACTTCATTCGTAAATCGTAATAATATCATCACATGATAACTAAGAATTCACATGTTACTTCATGATTTTGGTAAATGATGAAGTTCTATTGGTTTTGTAAGTTTTTCAAGTTGTAAATCTGCGTGTTCACGGTTAAATTCTTTCTCTAGCACTGGCGGCTCGTACCCACGAAAAAGGTGAAGTGCTGTACAGTAAAAGATACGGGCACTTCACCTGTTTCGTGCGTACAAGCCGCCAGTGCTCTCTAGTATAGTCCGTCCAGGCAAAGAAGACATTCTGGGATAGTAGCCTACCTGCAACATGGTAGAGTACAAGAGTAACTGCACGTGTGCGTGTCATGTTGTATAGTCTGTCCAAGCAAAGAAGACACTCAGGCTAGATGGAAAAATAACTGCGGCTCGGTCAATATCGATTTAAAAATTATGAATTTAGTCTCAAATATTGTAGAAAACATTCTTCTCTACAATTTGAGATCGAATTTATAATTTTCGAACCAATATTGACCGAGCTGGAGTCATTTTCCCATCTAGCCAGAATGTCTTTTTTCAATAGGACAATAATCGTTGATGGGTTTCTTGTGTAGAAGAGAATCTTTCTCCAGATACGCCCTTATAGGGAAAGATTCCCTGTTCCAAGTAGCATAGTTGTGTACTCAAAGCCACTTGATTACTTCCTCAACGACGACGTATAGTTGCAATAGAGTGCCACTGCACCGGTGAAATGCGGCACGAGTCACAGAGTCAACGAACTCGCAATTGTTTACGGATAACAGGTGACCACTCTACGGTTGTACTCCGTCTGTGCGCGTTTCAACGGTTCTTTCATAGGGTAATATGCAAGGAGGTTTCTTGGTAATTAATGAGAGAACGTTTTTTTTATTCAATAATATTGTAGTTTGATAATAAAATGAATTAATCTCTATATATAAAAGCGAAATGGAACTGATTCATTCATTCATTCATTCATTCATTACCAGAACCAAAAATCCACTGAACTGAATGCGTTCAAATTTAGCAGGCAAATTCAGTTGGACGTTTAGACGCGCGCTAAGAATGGATTTTAAAAACTTTTCAAGGATACGCCAAATATTTTAGTTTTTCTAGAGTTTTTTCGGCGTTTTCCTCATTTTTTCGAGAACCAATCGGTAGAAAATGTTGATATTCAAATGAGGTCTAGAAATGTTGTGTTGAAATATTTTTGCAATCCGTTCAAGATTACGCCAGTAATAAGGTTTTCAAAATTGTAGATGTGTTGCGGGTTGCATATTTCACGCTTTGATACAACCAATCCTAACTGAAAATTCAATGGTTCAGCGACATTATAGATGAACTAATTTGTAAGATATTGAATCAAGTTTCAAACTAAGTCCGATATACTTCCCAAGGTTACGCTTTATATTAGTGTTTTACTATTTTTCGGAATTTTCAGAGTTTTTCTTGGATTTTTCGAGAATAAATTGGTAGAAAATGTCGAAATTTGGTGAACAGGTCCAGATTAGGTTTAGAAATTATGTGTTTAATAAGTTTTGAATCCCTTCTGAACGGAATTTGCAGGCGAGCGAAGCGAGCCTGTTTGACTCACTGACACTGTTGATACTGTCGGGGGTCCAGGGGGCGGAGCCCCCTGGCTAGGCGGAGAAGGCGAGCGAAGCGAGCCTGCCGACTAGTACAATACATATTTACAAGATTACTCTTATCATAGCAGTTTGTACGTAGTAAAAATTGTTTTCAGTATGTACAGAGTGAACATACTACATAGCTCGAGGTTAGTATAGTCTGTCGAAGCAAAGAAGACCTTCTGGCAAGATGGGAAAACGACTCCAGATTGGTCAATATTTGTTCAAGATGCCTGAATTTGGTCTTATGAGTAGATAAAATTGTTTTTTTTACAATTTGAGATCAAATTTATGATTTTTGAATCAATATTGACCGAGCTGGAGTCATTTTCTCATCTTGCCAGAGGGTCTTCTTTGCTTGGACAGACTATACATTTCCTCGAAGATGGATCTGTTTGAAGTCTAATATTGGATCTTGATATTCGTGGGAGAGTTAAGTAATTTATAACAGAAACTGGGGTTTAATAACTTCTGAAGGAAGTCATTAACCTTTACTAGGAGTGATAAAGTGCTTTCACTAAAGACATAGTTGTTTTAGATGGAAATACTATAACTGTATTGACCTACTTTAGGAGTGTACACTATGTATTCAATGTATTTTCACTAGTACATAGTTTTATCTTGTGTATAGCATACTTCCTCAAGTTTAGTAAATTTCTTCGACAAAATTTCAACATACAATAACTGACGATGGAAAATGTGTTGGTTACGGCTCTCTTTTTTAAGTTTGGAAGTGATATAATCTACTAACAGATGATGAAAAACATCTATTGTCCCTTCTAATTTAGAAAACAATCATACAGGCACAGCTAAATGACAACTGTACTCGACTACATCAGCTGTTGGAGCGCACAATGAGCAGATGAAATCGTCCAAATTTTTAGTGTCACCTTTACATATGTATACGCACGTGGGTAATTGAAAAGCTGAAACGTTGAAACTTGAAATTGTGTGTGTGTGCGTGCGTGTGTTGGATTGGCAACACTTGTGTGTTTTTATGTTTGTGGGGTGGATGTAGCTAGTATCAAAACTTGAGGCGGTTAGCGAATGGATTTCATTTATTCTCAGCTCTTTCAGGACAGTAGGCAAACTGTCTTCGTATAGGTAAATGCAGTTGGGGTCGATCTCGTTCCGATATACTCTCGCAGACAGCTGGCCGACTGTCCTGACAGAGCTGAGAATAAATTAAAGTCATTCTACAACCGCCTTAATGTTTGGCACCAGCTGTAGGGGTTCACGGTCCATCCCTTGCTGCGTCGTAACCTCTCCTCCTCTTCATCCTCCTCCTCCAACACCTCCTCCTCATCATCCTCCTCCTCCTCCTCCTCCTCCTCCTTCACCACCACCTCCTCCTCATCCTCCTCCTCCTGCTGCTACAATGCGGTACCACATGGCTGTATGTTGGCACGTATTGATCGGCTCACGACAACTTCGACTAAACTCGGCAAAGTTCGGCCAAGTTCGGCTGCCGACACGAGTCAGTGTTGTTCCACTTGCATTTTCGTGCCAGCCACTCGTCACTTGCTGCATTATCTATATCTGTATCTATTGGCTACTGAGCGCTGACACTGTGCAGAGATATATCTGTATCTGTTGTTTACCTTGGTTATATCTGAAAATATCCGAACTACAGTCTTGATCGTTGGATATTATTTATGTTTACGTTGTTTCCTCAAGTGGAATGCATGAAAATAGTCCAAAGTGACTTGATACAACTTTGTCAAACCAGCTGATAATTGAGAAAAATTTATTTGTAATTTATTTTCAATTTTTTATTAAAGGACTAAATACTGATGTAGGATATGTATAACATGTAGAAGAAAATGGCAACTACTCTAGTTGGCCTACTCTGCTGTTCCAGTTTCCATTGAACTATTTTCATGCGTTTTACTCTAGAAGGTTAAAATATTGAATTTATTTTGGATTTCCTCGTTCCAAATAATCTGTATTGGAGTACACAAGTGTCGAAGTGCTCTCATTTACCACTTGTTTTGTTTTGTGTTTCGAGTATTTGCAAGCTTGTTAAATGGAATCCGGTCCCCATTTCCTAGAATATCTCTAGAGCTATAATTATTTCCAACATCATTTTACGAAAAGTGATGTCTCAGTCTGGCTATTCGTTGTAATGTGTATTTCTGTTTCGAATGTTTTCTAAATTTTTTCCATGAATTTCATGCATAAATTGAACTCTTCTCACCTTACTTATTTTTCTTAGGGCTACTGTATTCATCAAAACTTTCAATTAATGAAGATCAATATGTACTCTTTTCAAATATTTTTATTTCAATTTCTTCTTTTGTCTTCATCCTACTTGAACTGTTGATGATAATAAGCTTAAAAAATTAGTAGATACTAAAGACTTTCACTTTTATCGTGAGTACTGTTGTAAAAGTGAAAGTCATTATAGTATCTACTAAGTTTTTAAGCTTATTTATATTTTGCATAATATAAATAAAATTGAAAAATTAATAATTCGAAATAAGAATATTTGAAAAGGGTACTCTGATCTTCATGAATTGAAATTCTTCTCACCTTGTTTTTATTGGATGTAATTTTTTAACTTTGGAATTTATTCTCTTCTATAGATGTTGCGATGATGTATATCATCCTGATGTTTTTTCCTATATATTGTATAGTTATAAGATATTGCATAAAATGTATGAATTATTTTGTGAAAGGGAAATAAATTTGATTTTTGATTTGAAAAAAAAAGTTGTTATTTCTCAACTTTCTCTACCAGTAGCTTAAATCTAATCGAAAGTAAACTTCTTCTAAGTCTTTTAAGGTTAAAAATTGAGAAGAAATACAGTATTAGCTTACAAAAACGATTATTGCTTTTCAATTCAAAGATTTATTAATTCATATCATACAAATATGAATACAACAACAATTTAGTCAAATTTTCGAATATAAATAGATCCGATTTTTTTTTTTTTTTTTTGAGGGTGATGCCCACATGGGCTCTTGGGCCTGTGCGTGGGTAATGGGAAGGATGATGATGAGAGATGAATGGACCTACTGCTTAAGGTGGGTTCCGAACCACCGGGAAGCGATTTTTAAGGCTCATGAATTGAATTCAGAGGAACCGGTCACCGTTACAGCAGTGGTGGTAGAGGCACGTCGCTTATCTAATCTCACCGATTAGACGCTCTCTACTACTGGGACAAACCGCTTCCCTATTGAATGATCTACTTGAAATTTTATTTATTTATTATTTTATTTATGTTACAAATGACACTGACATTGAGAGATAAAATACTAAGGTAATTCTTGTGCTATTCTATCTTTCAAATTCATAATATGATACAGTCCCAGGTTAGACTATGTTCAGTTATGTTCCTTCACTTCTCAATTTTTAATGCAAACCCTTTCAAACATAGAATTTTGAATTAAGATGTATAAAGCACGAATTTAAATAACGGAATTACACTGAATAAGCACTTAAAACTGTGAAATATTGGCTTCTTTTGAAAATTTTTGATCCAAAATTGAAAATAAACTCAATATATTGAAACTGTTGGTGTGGAATATCAAATATTAATATTAAAAACAGTAGCAAGTAACCCTGTACTTAGTAACCCATTGTACAGTCCCATTGATTATTTCTTTATTCCAATATGCCTAGCCTATACTCTGCTAAACGTTGTCAAGCAATTTGAGTGACTACTAAGATGGTACAGTAGAACGCCGATTATCCGAACTAATTGGTACACCGGGATCAATTCGGGTAATTGGACATGGAATTTTATCAAAGAAAAACAATGTGTTAAACTTGGAATAAACGTTATTACATTTTAAAAGTACAGTGTAGTGATGTTAAATTAATATGGAAAGCAAAAAAAAACTGTACTAAACCAGAGTACAGTAGGTACAATTCGAAAAAAATGAGAAAAGCTACGATCACGTCGTAAACGCTGTTTTTTTAATTTTAAGATTTCTACACTTCAAGAACGATTCGGATGATTGGCAATTCGGTTAATCGGCATCCAATGTATCTTATAAGTTCATGAATCTCACTGAGGTTTACATGGTATATGATTGGTCCTGTGAAGATACATCACTCTCAATTCCTTCTGATTTTAAGCTCAAACCTTCCTATCAATCAGTGTGATCTCAGTGAAGGTGTCGAATACAACGAGTTACAGGTGACGTCACGAAGTAGGGCGGTTGGCGAATGACTGTTATCAATTCTCAGCTCTGTCAGGACAGTCGGTGAGCTGTCTGCGGGAGTACATCGGAACGAGTGCCTTCCCAGCTATACTAATTCGCTATCGAAGACAGCTCGCCTACTTTCCTGACAGAGTTCAGAATTGATTAGAGTCAATCGTTAACCGCCTAACTTTGTGACGTCAGCTATATTTTTTATGACGTCAGAGCTTCAGACCTTTGTGATGTGTGTGATACGGGCAATCTTTGCTGTTGATTTATTTGTTTACAACTTTCACACAGCAGTTGCCCCTTTTCGGAAAAATGTTTGGATGAGTGAAGTCCCTTCATTCGATTTATAAGCTGGAGAAAAATATATTGTGTGTGTCAGAGAGAGGAGAAATAGAGAAAGAGACAGATAAATATGTATAGAAAGGGTTGGAGAGAGAAGAGAAAAGAGAGAGAGAGAAAGTGAGTGAGAAAGAGAGAGTGGGAGAGATACAGAAATAGAAAAAGAAAGAGAGAGAGACAGACATAGATAAAAACAGAAAGAGGGTAAGAGTGAAAGAAGACAAAGAGAGAGTATATGAGAGGAAAGAGAGAGTGAGAGAGAGAGAGACAGGATGATAGAGTCAGAGGGGAAACAGAGAGTGAAGGAGAAGGAAAAAGAGAGGAAAGATAGGGACAAAATTCGACAAAACATAGCACAAGTGATAAATTTGTATTTAGTAGCGATTTTGCGATTTTTGATCGCTATTTCTGAGATTTGGGTAAGATTTACACAATCGCTGCCATTAAACTTTTCCTTTAAAATCCGACTCTCTTCAACTTCCATTAATAAAAAATACAAATTTATGATTCCTTATCCAGTTATAACCCTTATTGTTGAAAAATGGCGTTTTTAAGCATATTTTTTCAATTATCTCAATAACCGTTAAAGTTACAAACTTGGAACTGGTTTCATTGAATTCATCAGCTAATTCTACATAGGAATTGATTATTTTAGAACCTCAGTAAAGCCTCTGAAAAATAGATATTTTTTAAAAAATCTCAATTTTCCGCCATTGTTATCTCAGTAACAAAGCGTTTTTGGGGGTTGGTCACATGGAACTTTTTTGTCTACTTGGTGTAAGGAATCAGCCTGAAAAGTATTGCACATTCCTCCTGAAACACCCCGTAAAGAGAGAGAGAGAAAATATTTTGGAAAAGACAGAGAAAAGAATAAGTTAGTGAGAGTGATAGAGGAAGGAGAGAGTTTGATGAAAGAGTGTAAGTAAGAGATGAAAGAGAAAGAATAAGATGGAAGAGTAGGAAAAAAGAGAGAGAAAAATATGGAAAAAGAAGTAGAAAAAAGGAAAAGTGTAAGATGAAAGAGTTTAAGTAAGAGAGAATGTAAAATGTAAGATTGATTGATTGATTGATTGATAATTTATTTGAAGTGCTAGGTCTGAAGAGACCCATTGCACAAAAAACAAGAAAAAATACAAAACAAGATAAATAATAAGTAGGTATTACATTATTAGAAATTATTTGATACATTATAAGATTAACAATAAAGTTTATAATAAATTAATAAAGTTGCTTGAGCTAAAATGAAAAAGAAAGATGATGAAATAAAATGAAAGATGAATATGCTACGTAATGAATTAGTAAACTATAGGCTACTTATAAAAAGAAATGAATTATAGCGAATAAAGAAAGAAGAGGTTTGAAATAAAAGAGAATTCTGTTCAGTTTTCCAAAAGCACCAAACAATTACTATAAGATATGAGAATAAGAGAATAATATTATAAGAGAGGAAGTAAGAGAGAGAAGAAAGAGAGAGACTTAACAGAGAGAGTGAGAGAGGAAAAATGAATTATGAGTGGAAAAGAAGGAAGAGAGAATTTGGGAGAGAAAGAGAGGCATAAAGAGGGAGAGAGTGAGTGTTTGAGAGAGTTTAGGGGGAAATTGAAGAAAAACTATTTCTGGTAGCAGATTCCAGTGATAAATAAGATACTTTTCGTAGAAAAGTGGAGTTTCCGTCTCTCTGGCACACTGATCATTGAAACTTGGCCATGATCTGCCGGCAGACAGTTTCAACGGCTCGAATTTATCATCAAGCATCACCACTTTTACACTAAACTTTATACGGCCCGAATTGGTTCTCGCAGCTTCAAAATATTATCGCAGTCTGATGCTATTTTTCACTTGTTTTGAACAGAAGTTTGTTGCTGGGAACTTGTGAAGTAGTAGTTGTGTTCATTTATGGAATTTATAAATTGTTTTCTAAGATTTTTATTGATTGTTTATATTGTGGAGTCAACTTTACCTTGGTGATGATGACTAGTTTCTAGGTATGTATATACTTTCTAGGTATATATAGGTTGTATATATACTTTCCAGTGATTGTAACATGTTGCTTTCTTGAGAATGAACACTTTTTCATTTCTTATTCGAGAAAGTGTTTAAAAGCATATTTCACGATTATTATTATTATTATTATTATTATTATTATCGTATGGCTTATTTGTGGGGAGTTCCGAAGAATTTCCACAGCCGACATAACCACAATTTCCCATGATGGGAAATTATTATGGTACTTCTTGATATTGAACAAAGTTATTGGAATTTTGGTGAACGATCGAAAGAACAGATTGATGAAATTTCGGGTTGAGTTGTGTGGTATACCTACCTATTTAAGGTACAATTCTCTTCAAGGAGTTGGAATAGTTGGTCAAATTTTATGGATAATACCGTTAATACAATAAAAAACAACTATTCAATTCGATTTTTTTATAATGGACCCGAATAAGTTCAAGTCTAATTTCTTCAAAAATTCTTAATACGTTTCCCTTTTCGGTGAGATCAATTTTCCTGAATCAGTTCAAACTTGGAATGAAAAATCTAGTAATACCTTGTTTATACGATACCAATTGGCGAGGCAATTGTCATAAGACAACTGATGCCGGGCGCAAACAGCTGATATTGTCTATTAGAGTTTTCATCAAGCCATGCCTAGCTGTTGATTTTAAAATCAAAAGATTCAATAGATACTTTACATCAGCTGTAAATTTCAGGAGACAATTGTCTCGCCAATTGGCATCGTATAAACAAGGTATTACAGATAATCCCCTCTATTCACTGTCTGAATTTCTCAATATGAATAATGGACGATTGAAAGTTACTTCTAATGGAATTCCTAAAGTGGGTATATCAGAAATTTGATATGAGTGGCAGATTGGAGCTCTCAGGTTGTTTGAATGTTTTATAAAGTTTCCATGTCATTTTGTTGATATATTTTATCATGTTATTGTTCTTATTATTGATATTTTTTATCTTATTTGTTATTATTGTAATCGATTGACATTCCCAAATTGTATATTGTTATACTTAGAAGAATAAAACATATGAAAATTAAACTTTGAACTTAGGGCTATTTTAAATAATATTGATAAATAAATTAAAAAATCAAATACCCTTTTTTCAAAGTATTAAATAATACTTCTAAAGTTTGAAAAAAGGGTAGGCCTATTTGATTTTTCATTTCATTTATCAATAAAACATATTCTATTCTATTATGTATTTTGTATTGAAAGGAAGTTGAACCTTGTTTATACAGCTATAAATTGTGTCAAAAATGTTCAGCTTGTTATGACGTATGTTTGGAATTCAAAAATTTGTAATTTTTCGTCAATTTACAGTAATTAATCTTCTAAAACTTGGATCACTAGTGCTATCAGTTATACCGTTACAACTGACGCCGAAAAGTTAGGCGGTTTCGTAAGCTCATTGTGCGCTCAAAAGCTGATGTTGTCAATTACAGTTGTCTTTAGCTAGCCTAGATGATGATTTTTAATAATTAAAAGAGACAATAGATGCTCAAGATTAGCTGTGAGTAAGGTATACAGTTCTACATCGCCTAGAAAATTGCCCAACCTTTTGGCGATAGCTATCAGCGTGTTTCAGGAGGAATGTGCAATACTTCTCAGGCTGATTCCTTACACCAAGTAGACAAAAAGTTCCATGGGACCAATCCCCAAAAACGCTTTGTTACTGAGATAACAATGGCTAAAAATCGAGATTTATCAAACAATATTAATTTTTCTAATTTTTTAAGGCTTTAGTAAGGTTCTAAAATAATCAATTCCTATGTAAAATTACCTGAGGAATTCAATAAAACCAGTTCAAGAGAGTTGAAGAGAGTCGGATTCTGAAGGAAAAGTTAAATGGCGGCGATTCTGTAAATCTTACCCAAATCTCAGAAATAGCGATCAAAAATAGCAAAATCGCTACTAAACACAAATTCATCACTTGTGCGCTAGTTTTGTCAATTTTGCGATTTTTGATCGCCATTTCTGAGATTTGGGTAAGATTTACACAATTGCCGCCATTTAACTTTTTTTAGTATCCGACTCTCTTCAACTTCCATTAATAAAAATCAATTTTATGATTCCTTATCCAGTCATAGCCCTTATTGTTGAAAAATAGTTTTTAGCATATTTTCCAATTATCTCAATAACCGTTGAAGTTACAAACTTGGAACTGGTTTCATTGAATTCCTCAGGTAATTTTACATAGGAATTGATTATTTCAGAACCTTACTAAAGCCTCTAAAAATTTAGAAAAATTAATATTGTTTGAAAAATCTCGATTTTTTGCCATTGTTATCTCGGTAACAAAGCGTTTTGGGGTTGGTTCCATGGAACTTTCTCGTCTACTTGGTGTAAGGAATCAGCCTGAGAAGTATTGCACATTCCTCCTGAAACACCCTGTATACTACATATCTATTTCTCAAATTACTTCACTTTGGAAAAATATCCAAGTTCTGTATAAAAAACTAGGTTTGATTGGAATAATCCTTCAACATCCACTGTAGACACACTTTAATGCAGTATAATTGCATTCCGGGGACTCGACATTTTCAATTGGAATACGTAAGTGAACACATCAAAAGTAAGAAACAAAACATAAGACAGAAGCAGATAATAAGGGGGAATTGTTTTGTGTGCGCAGAAGAAAAATAACAGACGATAATAATTGAGAAGACAACGAAGATGGAGAATAGGATGGAAGAAGATGAAGATGAGGTAGAAGAAGGAGAAAAAGAAGAAGAAGAGGAAGAAGAAGAATAAGAAGTGGGAGGGGAAGTATAATAGGGTGAAAGTAGAAGAGAAAAGTCTGCAACTACTCAACTCAAAACATGAACCCTCTAGCGCTAGCAGCAGCACTCAACATCCCTAGTAAATTAATAATACACAGTTAAGGGTACAGGGGTATAGTCTGTCCAAGCAAAGAAGACCTTCTGGCTGGATGAGGAAATGACTCCAGTTCGGTCAATATTGGTTCAAAAAACATTAACTTGGGTCTCGAATTGTAGGAAATGTTTTAATCTACAATTTGAGACCAAATTGATAGTTTTTGAACCAGTATTGATTGAGCTGGAGTCATTTTCCCAACTTGTCAGAATGTCTTCTTTGTTTGGACAGAGACTATAGGAGGAGGTGGGTTTCAAAATCTGACTGTATGAGATATGGTTGTTATTGGAAGAGATAAATGAATTGCTGCAACTCGAAGGAGGAGGAGGAGGAGGAGGAGAGGAAGAAGAAGAAGAAGGAGAAGATGAGGGAGAAGAAGAAGATGAGGGAGAAGAAGAAGATGGAAAAAATAAAAAGTAGTAGGAGTAGGAGAATAAGAACAGTGAAGAAGAAGAAGAAGAAGAAGAAGAAGAAGAAGAATATGAAAGAAGAAGAAGAAGGAGAAGATGAGGGAGAAGAAGAAGATGGAAAAAATAAAGAGTAGTAGGAGTAGGAGAAGAAGAACAGTGAGGAAGAATAAGAAGAAGAAGAAAAAGAAAAAGTAGTGGGAGTAGGAGAAGAAGAAGAGGAAGGAAAAGGAGGAGAAGAGGATGTAGAAGATTAAGAGAAGAAGAAGAAAGAAGAAGAAAAGAAGAAGTAGGATAAGAGGAAGAAGAAGAAGGAGGTGGAGGAGGTGTCGGAGGGGGTGGTGGTGAAGAGGATGATGAAGAAGGAGAAGTAGAAGAAGAAGAATAATATGAAAGAGAAGAAGAAGAATATGAAAGAGAAAAAGAAGGAGAAAGTGGAGGAGAAGAAGAAAATGATGAAAGAGAAGAAGAAGAACAAAATTAAAAAGTAATGGGAGTAGGAGAAGAAGAAGAGGAAGGAGGAGGAGGAGGAGAAGAGGATGATGAAGATTAAGAGGAGAAGAAGAAGTAGAAGAAAAAGAAAAAGAGAAAGAAGAAAGGGAAGAAGAAGAAGTAGGAGAAGAAGAAGAAGGAGTTGGTGGAGGAGTCGGAGGGGGAGGTCGTAAAGAGGATGATGAAGAAGAAGAAAAAGTAAGAAGAAGGAGAAAGAAGAAGAAGAAGAAGAAGAAGAAAAAGAAGAAGAAGAGGAAATGGAAAGAAAGAAGAAAATGAAGTAGAAGACGAAGAAGAAAAAAAGAAGAATACCTTATGTTGAGTGGGAGGAGAAGGGGGGGGGCTAAAAGCGAATCAAAACATCCAAGAGAATATTGTTGAGGGGTTGGTGCATTGAAGGATAATTGAGCTGCTTTCCTCCAAATCTTATCTCCTTCTTCTTTTCTTCTAAATTCTGCTGAAATGAAAAGAGAAGAAAGAGAGAAGACACAATCACCGCCATTTTTCTCTTTGCCCCAGCAAGCAGCAGCCTCTCTAACAAAGCCAATTGAGAGCAAGCTGGTCTGCAATTATCAATGTTTTCGAAAAATCTCTCCCCTCGCTTGTGAAAATAGGATAAGGCGTGCATCCTTCGCGACTTGTGTGAATGAATTATCTAGATAATTGAAGGGATTCTAGTGAGTGCTACCTGGAATTGACTATTTTAGTCGGCGCAATCTAAGTTGACGAAAACCCCCTCCACCCGAGAAATAGCTACGTTGTCAGATTGTGTGAGATTGGAACATCTTCAAATTCGCGATTAAACCCCATATCTAGACGTAGAATTTTATCCTGGATTTGCCAGTAGTATTAAAAAAGTTCCTGGGTAGAAGGATTCAAAGGAAATTTGATTTTTTTGAAAAAATTGAAAAATTGCGAAAATATTACTTTGTTTTGTATATCACTTCTCTCACAATCATGGGTTGTAGTAAAAATTAATTGTTTCATATAGAAATGACAAGGAGAATTCGAGCTTTCTAATGGTTTTTGAATTTTCTATATCCGACCAATAATTATGTTTCAATTAATGAATATGTTTGCCAATGTCGAGTCTACTCGAACAGAAAACATGAAATTTTCGATGATCTAGAAACTTTTTTGTTTGAGAAGATAAGTGGGTGGTGAAAGCGAGAAAGATGTTCAAAAACAATTGAAATTATTTTTCAAATGTCGTAAATAGTCGGAAGATCGTAATTTGGCCTCTCAAGAGTTTCAAAGTAAGGAGAGCGGTATATGCATGAATCATTGTATGTTGAAGATTGGAGTTATTGAAGCTAATCGACTTGGATATTTGAGCTGCGAACAGCTGGTTTATCATAAAAATAGTGAGTTTCACAACACCGCGTGATTTTTCCGAAGCTACGCTGTCACTTTTAACATTCAGGTGAATGACGTGTTTGCGTTAGGAGAAGTTTCAATTTCACGCAAAATGACAACGTAGCTATTTCTCGGGTGGAGGGGGTTTTCGTCAACTTAGATTGCGCCGACTATAGGAAAATTATTATTGGCATGTTTCTCTAGATTTGTCCACTCCTTGATGATAAACTGCTTGTTTTAATCGAATGATCTATACCCTATTCACGATCACTTGAGACGAAATAAATAAACTTTTTTCATGTACAGGTAGCTATTTTTGTTTGAGCTTGAGGAAAAGCCAAGAACTGTGATTGGCTACAGCTGTTCGACTGCGGCCGACCGTCGTACGAAGTAATACCTCCCTTTACCCGCACACACGCGCAAAAAGTTTGTTCATTTCGTCTCAAGTGATCGTGAATAGGGTATAATTATTTTAATTTGAATTGTTCAGTTATTGTGACTGGCTGTTAATATATGCTTGAATCCTGACTAAAATTTCTAGTGCTTTTTTCTGAGTTTTAGAAATATTTGGTTGGTAGCATAAGAGCTGCACCAGCTGATGTTGTCAATTGCAGTTGCAATATTTATCTATGACTAGATGATGTTTCCGAAATTTGAAGAGACAATAGATGCTTTACATCAGCTGTTTGTAGGTTACATCAAGTACAAGAGACATACGTAACCGCCTAACGTTTAGACGCCAGCTATAGTTAAGCATGTTTTCTCTTTATCTTCTGTCATTTCAATGATATGTTTGGCTATGTGTATGTATCAGTAATAAATAAACGAATTAACCATTTTTTTGGGGTTATAAAGTACCAAAATTTTAAGGCTAAATATTGTACTACGAAAGCGCAGCATTCAATCTTTTTCCATGGTAGCCGTAGGTGGTATAGTCTGTACAAGCAAAGAAGACCCTCTGGCAAGATGGGAAAATGACTCCAGCTCGGTCAATATTGGTTCAAAAATAGAAAATTTGGTCTCAAATTGTAGATCAGAATGTTTCCTACTGTTTTAGACCAAATTTATAATTTTTAATTCAAACCAGACCGAGATGGAGTTATTTCCCCATCTTGCCAGAATGTCTTCTTTGCTTGGACGGACGGTATATATCAGATGGAAATAACAATGAAACTAGTCGTCTTGATTTTATATAGTCTTTCCAAGCAAAGAAGACCCTCTGCCAGGATGAGAGAATGACTCCAGCTCGGACATTATTGGTTCAAAAATTATTGATTTGGTCTCAATCGTAGAAAATATTCTGATCTACAATTTGAGGTTCAATTCTTTGAACCAATATTGACCGAGCAGGAGTCATTTTCTCATCTAGCCAAAGGGTCTTCTTAGCTTGGACAGACTATAAATCACTTTTCGTCCCAACTCCTCATAGTTTTTTATTTTATACAAAACAAATAAATATTGCTCCAGTTATTCGGCTCCTATGCTGGTTTCCTGCACAATGTGATAACCATTGGCGCTATAACAGACTCTATTATACTAATAGTATTATACTATTAGACTAATATTATACTATTATACTATAGTATTATACTATTATACTAATACTATTCAGTTGCAACCAAAGATTATAAAAGTATAGTAATAATACTCTCGTCTGCCTGGTGGTAAAAGCGGAATTGATACAAGAAAGTTAGTTCCAAGTAAGAAGATTGAAGTTTAGATATAGTGGAGAAGTGTGGAATGAGGGAAAAAGAACGAATGAAGTCTTAGTATACTAGAAAAGAAGAAAACGAAGCGAAGAAGCCCAATATGGCGAGTATAACTCATGGAAAGCGGAAAGAGCTTGTGGGCGGTCCAGCTCTTAACAACTCTGTGGTGCCTGATATCTTCTGTGCTAAAGTTTTGTCTATTTCTTCTTCTTCTTCAACTTCTTCCTCTTCTTCTTCTTATTTTTCTTCTTCTTCCTCTTCTTCTTATTCTTCTTCTTCTACTTCTTCTTCTCCTTTTCCTTCTCCTTCCTCCTCTTTTTCTCTTTCTCCTATTTCTTGTTCTTCTTCTTTTTCGTCTTCTTCTCCTTTCATCCTCTTCTCCTTCCCCTTCCTCGTCTTCTGCTCCTCCTATTTCTTGTTCTTCTTCTTTTATCCTCTTCTCCTTCTCCTTTCCTCCTCTTCTTCTCCTTCTATTTCTTCTTTTTCGTTTTCTTCTTCTTCTTATTTTTCTTCTTGTTTTTGTTGTTGTTGTTGTTCTTCTTCTCCTTTTTGTTCTTCTTCTTCTTATTATTATCATTATTTTTCTACTTCTTCTTCTTGTTCACTTTTTACATTACATCCGTCTATTCTTTGTTCTTTTTTTCATCTCTTCTTGTTAGTTTTTTTCGTTTTCTTGTTGTTCTTTTTCCTAATTATTCAATATTTATCAGAGTTGAAGAATTGCTGAAAAATAGTATACAGTGGCCTCTATAGTCTAGTCAAGCAAAGAAGACATTTCTTCAAAATGGCAGATGTTCAATGCCGCCAGAAGTTGAAATGAAATTAGTCCAACTCCGACCATCCGTCTTCTATCATATCTCACTAGCAGTATGTTGGCAGACTAGGTTATTTTACACTAAAATATTTAGAATATTATTTTACACTAAAATATTCAGTTCAGCTCATGCGTAGTTACAGTTCCGCTTCGATTGTATTGAACCAATACTGACTGAGCTGGAGTCATTATCCCATCTTGCCTGAATGTCTTCTTTGCTCGACCAGACAATATTAAGTAGCCTATACAGTATACAGGGCTCTCGCGTGGGGTGTGTGGAGTGTGCGACCCAGGGAGCGCCGCGGCGGCTAATGCACAACGGGAATTTAAAAAAATTCATTTGAGTCATTAGAATAATTTTTCCACTATTTGATGAATAACTTATTTTACCAACAACTTGAACCCACACGAAAATATTTTCTTTGCATAAACTCATAGATAATAATGAATTGATCAATTGAAAAACCACAATCAAAATGTATGAAGCAAGCCATGAAATGCCCCTCTCAAATTTAATTCTATTGTTGGCCGACAACCACCTCACACTCTGTCGACCAATCCGATAAAAACTTCTCCGTAATATTTTTAAGAATTATTGTAGCTTTTCAAACTTTTCTCTGGCATGAGGTCGGTATTAGATCATGAATAGTTTGAGTTCTATTTCATTATATTCATCGTATAAAAAATAAAATTAATGATTACAAGATGGGAATGCGAAATCATATTTTCATCTCATTTCATACAGCATAAAACTATTGAAGTCTAGTACTGGCCTAAGTTACGCAAAGTAAAACTGAGTCTAAATTCTATAAATAAATTCTTCAAATACTAACTTGATAGAATCTTACCAGGCTGAATACATAAATGAATATTATATTAGTACAGGATCGTCAATAGTAAATCTGAGTAATTTCTTATGTAACCATCCATCTTTTTACTGCTAGCAGCCATTTTCTAAGACAGAACTCACGAAACACTGTCAACCAATAAGAAAAGAGCAGGCGGGGCATGAAGGCGTGTCCAAGTCAAATCTGAAACATCACCCGTCAACTGCTGCCATCTATTGGTTGAATTTGGAAACTTTTCTTACCGATGTTTTCGGCCATTTTGATCGTAGGCGGAGCTTGAAGGCGTTTCCGAAGGAAGTCGAAGCAAGCAGTCACTCTATTGCTACTGCCATCTGCTGACTGAATTCGGCTATTTCGAATGTTATTCAAGCTAATGTTATGCTAAAATCTCGCAAAAACCCCACGCGAGGGCCCAAACTGACATTATGTATCCATAGAGATAATTCATACTCGAATTACGTTTCATTGAATTATTGCAAACTCCATACCCAAGTATACAACGTAACAGAAACCTATGCAAACTTGGTTATCTCGGTAATCTCCAACAACTACAATAACGTTCAGTACAAATCTGTTCCACTAATTCGAATTGAGATGAGGCAAGAAGTAGCAATAATTATTACACCGACTGTGAAATGGCCGAGACAGAAGTAATGTGTCCCGACTAAGTTGCCGAGTTGCAAACAAAGTACCCGACTCTAGTTAAGGCAAAGTTGCAGTGCAAGCAAAGAAGACATTCTGGCAAGATGGGAGAATGACTCCAGCTCTGTCAATATTGATTCAAAAATTGTGAATTTGGTCTTAGATTGTAGATCAGAATGTTTCCTACATTCTGAGACCAAGTTTGTAATTTTTGAACAAATATTGACCGATCTGGATTCATTTTCCCATCTTGTCAGAATGTCTTCTTTGCTTGGACAGACTAAAGCTAGTTGAAGGATTTGCAACAACAACTTAATTATTACACCAACTCGGGTGGATTATTTCCTCTCTCAGCGTTAGTAGTTGTACAAGTTTTTATTACCTCAAGCTCTTAATCAAAAGTGGGTACCAATTTGTGGTAATGTTTGTAGATGTCGAAGTAAAAAGTTGTGTAATTTGTGTAGGGACTTGAGGGGAGGAGTTGTCGTGGTTCAGTCGAATAACATCTTACTATTTGTTGTATCTTGTCAACGATCATAGTGATAAGGTTATGAAGATTAAATTGTTTTGGGAGGCTAAATTCAACCAATTCCTATTACAAATCTTCCAGTTAAGTTAATCTTTCAGTAAGTCTAATGTCCTGCATTTCAAGTTTTCGATTGAGGGAACTTGTGAAATCGATTTAAATTCCAATCTTGAGTTGTGTAGTTTCTAGTTTCTTTATCCACATTACATCCACAATTCAGATAGATAGATTGATCAATGTATTTATTTTCACACTTTGTACACTACAAAAAGTGTTGCGGGCGAAGTTGAGGCACAAGCGCCCCCTCTACCACTAATCCACAATTTAAGATATTATATATCTAATGTATTGTGGTATATTAATTATTTATTTATTTATTAGATACATGACAATTATACTGATAGGTGAAAACACAGACATGAGTGTCCAAATCGTCTTCGCTCCTAATTTGGTTGAAAATATTAGAAAAGGTTATGTTCAAACTCACTATTTCAAATGATAATGATTTTGCTATATGGTCATTTTCTTTAATAATCAATCTCTAATAATGGAATCATATGTTCAATTATTCATTATGTGGGAAGAATGTGTGTGTTTGAAATTGAACGCATATACACATCAACCTAATAACGATACTATAATTGATTGTTGCAGTAACAAATTTCCCCTTAATTTGTTTCAGGTGCGTATCAAATTCACTGTATCACCTGTTATCAACATGAGAAAGTGAGTATATTTATTCATTATCATTTTTATTCGGATGAAGTTGGTAGCCTGAAAAATGTACGTATATCAAGAAATTGAGATTGTTGAAGAATTTTAATTTAGCTTTTAGCTGCTATCTGATGTGGTCGATGTTTCCAAACACGTTAAAATCTTATTGAATAGAAATTATATTGAATCCATGTCCGTTGAAATAAAACACTGTATGTCATACATATGAGTAAATAATAGAATTGTAATCAAATTATTCGAATTGATTTCAAATTCAAAACTACAAATAACGCTTAACAATCTACATAATTACAAATCCCAAATATTGTTCAATGAACTCATTGACAGATACTATTAATAACATGTATCCAATCAGGTTCGCTGCAGTATGTTCTAATACGATTTTTTATATGAATACCAATGTTATTATAATAGAGAAATATGTACTGAACTTTCTTATTACTCCACTATACAGGGTGTTTCAGGAGGAATGTGCAATATTTCTCAGGATGATTCCTTACACCAAGTAGACAAAAAAGTTCCATGGGACCAACCCCCAAAAACGCTTTGTTACCAAGATAACAATGGCGGAAAATTGAGATTTTTCAAAACATATTAATTTTTCTAATTTTTTAGAGGCTTCACTCAGGGTCTAAAATGATCAATTCTTATGTGAAGTTAGCTGAGAAATTCAATGGAACCAGTTTCAAGTTTGTAACTTCAACGGTTATCGAGATAATTGGAAAAATAAGCTAAAACCGCCATTTTTAAACAATAAGGGTTATAACTAAATAAGGAATCATAAATTTGTATTTTTTATTAATGGAAGTTGAAGAGGGTCGGATTCTGGAGAAAAAGTTGAATGGTGGCGCTTGTGTAAATCCTACCCAAATCTCAGAAATAGCGATCGAAAATCGCAAAATCGCTACTACACACAAATTTATCACTTGTGCTATGTTATGTCAATTTCTCGATTTTCGATCGCTGTTTCTGAGATTAGGGTAAGATTTACACAATCGCCGCCACTTAACCTTCTCTTCAGAATCTGACTCTCTTCAATTTCCATTTATAAAAAATCCAAATTTATGATTCCTTTTTTAGTTATAACCCTTATTGTTGAAAAATGGCGGTTTTTAGCATATTTTCCCAATTATCTCAATAACCGTTGAAGTTACAAACTTGAAACTGGTTCCATTGAATTTCTCAGCTAACTTTACATAAGAATTGATCATTTTAGACCCTGAGTGAAGCCTCTAAAAATTAGAAAAATTCATATATTTTGAAAAATCTCAATTTTCCACCATTGTTATCTCGGTAACAAAGCGTTTTTGGAGGTTGGTCCCATGGAACTTTTTTGTCTACTTGGTGTAAGGAATCAGCCTGAGAAGTACTGCACATTCCTCCTGAAACACCCTGTATAGGCTGACACCTAATACAGTAGTTGGCAGTTTCATCTGTCTCTTGTACGTGATGTAACCTACTAACAGCTGATGTAAAGCATCTATTGTATACAGTTTCATTTAGGAAACATCATCTAGGCAGCATAGCTAAATAACAACTCCAATTGACAACATCAGCTGTTGGAGCGCACAAGGAGCAAACGAACCCGCCTAACCTTTCTGCGTCAGCTTTATCAATGGCTTTGCTTCAATTTTGCACCAACCTACAGGACATAAAGTACACTAATAACTTACGTAATACACTTGTCCAAGTAGAGAAGACATTCGGGCAAGATGGGAGAATGACTCGAGCTCGGTCAATTATGGTTCAAAAATGGAAAATTTGGTCTCGAAATTTAGAACAGAATGTTTTTATACAATTTGAGACCAAATTCACAATTTTTGAACCAATATTTACCGAGCTTGAGTCATTCTCCCATCTTGCCAGAATGTCTTCTTTGCTTGTACAGACTATTATTGTCCTGCAATTGAAACTGCACCACAGTTGCAATTACATCCTGTTTCCCTGTGTGTGTGTGTCATATCATGTGAATATAACCCATGACCTATGAATGGGTCGTAATGAATGTTGTCAATTTTCACTCATTAGTGTTGTCTAGTTGTAAATTAGTGGGTAATTGTGTGAAATGTTTGTTTCTGTCAGAATATTGTTGGTTACATTCAAAGTCTGTCCATACAATGAAGACATTCTGGCAAGATGGGAAAATGACTGCAGCACGGTCAATATTGTTTCAAAAATTTTGAATTTGGTCTCAAATTATAGGAAACATTCTGATCTACAAGTTTACACCAGATTTGTGAATTTTCAACTAATATTGAACGAGCTGGAGTCATTTTCCCATCTTGTCAGGAATGTATTCTTTGCTTGGACAGATTGTAGTATACGTAGTTTGTTGGGTAATTTGTGCATTTTGCACAAAATTGTTAGGTTTACTGGAACATTTTGCACCTTGTTGAACTAGATACAATGCAAGAAATGTATTGTTATCAATCAACTCAATTTATAAATTTAGAATGAATTCATTGTATTATCAAATTTCATGGTATGTGATCCAAATTATGGTTTTACCCTTTTGTATTTTTGTAATATTTGACCATGTATTTTATATTTTTTATTTTAGTTATGACCATCATTATATTTTGTATTGTAACTATGTCCTTCAACTCTACTTCTTTTAGCTCTCTATTATCTGAAATTCTGAATTATTTGCTTTCATCCCTATGTGATTAATATCATCAATACTTGAAATTAATGAATACTAATATTAATTAACACACAGCAAACTACTAGAATACTGGACTAAACTAAACTACTACAGATAACGCCAAAAAGTTGGGCTGTTTCGTCTGCTCCGTGTTCGCTATAACAGCTGTTGTTGTCAATTAGAGCTGTCATTTACCTATGCCTAGATTTTTTTCAAGTTAAGAGACAATAGATGTTGAATAGGTGATAGACAATTATATCTATGTTAATTAATTTATGTTGATAATTACAATAATATTAACTTTTAATAGATGATAACAAAGAAATAGACATCAGCTGTTACAGTAGTAGGTTACATCACGTACAAGAGACAGACGAAACTTTTTGACGTCAGCTGTACCAAGTCCAAACTTCAATTACAAATACATAGATAAATGCCTTTATTTACACTTTTCAAATATTTTACAAAAGTTTTATGGGCGAAGTTGAGGCATGCAAGCCCCCTCTGCCACTTAACCCACAATACTTATACCATAGAATAATAGAATTCCTAGGATTCCCACAATACTAATACCATAGAATTCCTAGGATTCTCTTTGCTAATACTAATACTAATAAATGCCTTTATTTACACTTTTTAAATATTTTACAAAAGTTTTGTGGGCGAAGTTGAGGCATGCAAGCCCCCTCTGCCACTTAACCCACAATACTTATACCATAGAATAATAGAATTCCTAGGATTCCCACAATACTAATACCATAGAATTCCTAGGATTCTCTTTGCTAATACTAATACCAATACTGATACTATTAGGTTTCAGTAGTAATTACAGCATCTATTTTCGTACGTGATTTGCTCTCTTAGTTGCTTCATACTTGGTTCAATATCATGTACACGTATGGTCATCAGTATATAGCCATCAATACTGACACTATTAGCTTCCAATAATGTTTTTAGCATTGGCTAGTCTCGTATAGTCTGTCCAAGCAGAGAAGACCCACTGACAAGATGAGAGAATGACTCCAGCTCGGTCAATATTGGTTCAAAAAATATTGATTTGGTCTCAAATTGTAGATCTGAATGTTTTCTACAATTTGAGACCAAATCAACAATTTTTGAACCAATATTGACCGAGCTGGAGTTATTTTCTCATCTTGCCAGAATGTCTTCTTTGCTTGGACAGACTATACATGTTTTGCATATTATATGAACTCTTGCACTTTGGTGAGGAAGGAAGTTGATTTTTTGGAAGAGAGCCAGAGCTAAAGAGAAAGAAAGAGGCAGTAGGTGTGAGAAAGAGAGAGAGAGAGAGTGAATGTGTGAGAGAGAGATGGTGTGAGAGAGGGAGTGACAGAGAGAAAGTGTTTGTGTGTGTGTGTGTGTGAGAGAGAGAGAGTTGATGAGTGTCCTGTCCTATCTCTATCCATCAGTCAAGCCAACCGGAAGAGGAAGTCGGATGCACTTTTCCGGTTTCGTGAGGGGGGGATGGTTCGAATGGAGGGGGGCACTAGTGGGTGAGTTCACGTGAATAATTAACGACGTCCACCGATCGTCATCCGAATATAGATGATAGATCCCCCCCCCTCAACCTACCTCCCCCCCCCACAACTCACGAAACTGACAGGTCAGTTCAATTTTCACACTTGAATTGATTCATGCCTCGTTGTCACTCAGTTGATCTCTCTTTTGCTCTCACCACATCTTACTCTCTCTCTTTTTCTCTTTCACTCTCTTAATTATTTTCTCCTCTCATCAATATTCAGTGCAAAATTAATGTTTGTGATTTTGCACAGAAATATGGGACAGAAGTTTAAAAAAGGATTAATAATGTTAAATTTTAGTGGTAGAAAGGACTTCCTAGTCCTAACTCCGCCTAATAAAGGATATTTTCATTTCATTTTATAACTGTTGCACTTCTTCTTCTTCTTCTTCTTCTTCTTCTTCTTCTTCTTCGTATTCTTCTTTTTCTTTTTGTAATCTTCCTTCTCCTTCTGCATTCCCACACTTCTTTATCATTCTCCTTTTTTCTTCGTCTGGCGTCTCTTCCATCTCCTCCCAACTATTACTCGTCTTTCCTTCGTATTCTTTTCCATCTTTATTTTTCCGCTCCGTTATTTTTCATTTCTATGTCCCTTTTTTCCTCTCCCTTCCTCCGTAAGAATTTGGTGGCACGCAAACTCGTGAAAGGCCTAAAATATAAATCCCCCAGCGATGAATTCAATCGTTCCATGTTCATGGCATGCTAGCAGCCCAATTCTCATGAAATAAATAATAAAATAAAATAAACCCATCCGCCAACTAACTGTTATTTGCCACGGCATGCTGTGTGTTGGTCTGGTCGAGCAAAGAAGACATTCTGGCCAGATGGAAAAATGATTCCAGCTCGGTCAATATTGGTTCTATAAATATAAATTTAGTCTGTAATTGTAGAGCAGAATGTTTTCTACAATTTGAGGAAACAAAAACAAAGAAAACATTCAGCTCCACAATTTGAGACCGAATTGATGATTTTTGGAACAATATTGACCGAATTGGAGTCATTTTGAATCTTGACAGAATGTCTTCTTTGCTTGGACAGATTATAGCTGGAGAAATATTTTCTTCACACTACTCGGTTTGAATACAGGCAGTAAACAGAAATTTGTTTCATATTTTCCGTGTTTTGGGGTAGAAATTGAACCCCTTACACTTGGAGCCCAATTTACATACCGGATTCCTGATACGCAATAGTGATATATAGTCCAAAATCCATTCATTTACTCATTTATTAGACGTATCACCATGAAATTTGTAGGTGAAAACACAGAGACTTGTCCAAATTGTCTTCTATTCCTATTGACAAAATGTCTTGTTCAAATTCACTATTTGAATACAGAAAGGAATCTCCTCTATACGATACATTTTAAATGCTCATGGAAATATTTAATTATCTTATTCTATTTCATAATGATTGAAAATTCTAATGGCATTTGAACTTATGTTTGGTAGTTTTAAGTTGAATTAATAGAATAAAACCCTTAATTTCAGAAAGCTAATAGTTATTTTCTCAGATTTTCACAATTGTCAAAGTAACTAGCCTCAATTTTCAATCCTACGTTGCAATTATTTTGTGTCAATGAGCTTCCTTCCTGTACGATTACGTATCAATTTTGGGCTCTGTATCACTACTGCTTATCAAAACTCCGTCTTGTAAAGAGGCCTTGAAATTCAGTTTGTGGCGAAACGAAGGTGGTGATTGTTGAATTTTTATTTTTCAATAAACAGCTGTTGCTACGCTGAAAACAAACTAGAAACCGGCGAGTGAATCAGCTGATCATATTACCCTTTTCTTGTATCTATTTCCCTGTTTTTTACATCACACTATCAGTCTACTGTTCCGTTGTAGCATTAGATGTTTATTTTTGAAAATAAGTTTGTACAACAAAAACATTTTAAGAAAGATAATGATAGTGAATGAAAGTAGTCAGCTGATTCATCCGCCAGTTTCGTTGTCACCAGGTATATCTTCGTCTATACATAGATATAGTCTGTCCAAACAAAGAAAACCCTCTGGCAAGATGGGAAAATTACTCCAGCTCGGTCAATATTTGTTAAAAAATTACAAATTTGGTCTCAAATTGTAGATTACTAAGTTTCCTACAATTTGAGACCAAATGTACAATTTTTAAACCAATATTGACCGAGCTGGAGTCATTTTCCCATCTTGCCAGAGGGTCATCTTTGCTTGCACAGACTATAGCCCTACAGTGGGTAGGTTGAATGATGAATAGAGAATAAATTAAGTATTGGTTTGAATGAGTACCTACATGACGTTTTTCAAACGCAACCTCCCACACTACACGTATACAGTTCTGATCGTGACTGTGCCCAACCTAACCTCGCCTGGGAAGATTGATCACCCATCCAGGTGGTGTCTGGCAGCTTGTTGGGGGTTGAACTTTGTTTTTGGGGGTGTGTGGGGTTGGAGGGGGTAAGGGTATCTCCCTAAATAACCCTTTTCTGATGCTTCCGCGGTGTCTGATTACCATTATCAAGCGTAAAGTCTGTCCAAGCAGAGACGACATTCTGGCAAGATGTGAAAATGACTCCAGCTCGGTCAATATTGGTTTAAAAATTGTACATTTGGTCTCAAATTGTAGGAAACGTAGTAATCTACAATTTGAGACCAAATTTGTAATTTTTGAACAAATATTGACCGAGCTGGAGTACTTTCCCATCTTGCCAGAGGGTCTTCTTTGCTTGGACAGACTATAACCATTATCAAGCGTAGTCTGTCTTTTCGCTGTTAATGAATCACTTCTTGGCTGTGCTTAGAGTCTGTTGTGTGACATGTCTATTATCGAGTAAAGAGAAGTTTATTCTGAATATACTGTCCCGGTATAGCAGATGCAGCCTAGTTGGTGGTTGGCGGATGACTGTTATCAATGCTCAGCTCTGGCAGGACAGTCGGCGAGCTGTCAGCGAGAGTGTAGCTCAAAGTTAGGTATAAAAAGCTATATTGACTGAAATTTTCAAGAAAAACTACACTAAAACTTTTTTTTCTAGAAGTTTAAAGCCTTATTATTAGTCCAATCGGCAACTCTTTCCAAGTACATTCTATAGTTTGTCCAAGCAAAGAAGAACCTCTGGCGAGATGAGAAAATGACTCCAGCTCGATCAATATTGGTTTAAAAATTATTGATTTTCTATTAATCGTAGGAAACATTTTGATCTACAATTTGAGACCAAAACAATATTTTTCTAACCAATATTGACCGAGCTGGAGTCATTTTCTCATCTTGTCAAAGGGTCTTCTTTGCTTGGACAGACTGTATCTGTAACCTATTCTATCTATACTCTTGTGGGTTAAGTGGAAGAGGGGGCTCTTGTGCCTCAACTTCGCTCACATCTCTTAGGCTATGTATTATACTAAGTGGAAATGAAGTAATTTATCTATAGTTAAGTATAGTTACTTATCTAAATAAAGTAATTGCAGGTCTTCTCTCCTATAAACGAAACGTTCCGCCACAGTCGAAAAGCTGTTGCCACCTCAGCTCTTGTCATGAGCTGTGATTGGCTACAGTGCGATTTTTCTTGTCTCTTGTTTTG
The DNA here is from genome assembly GCA_017141385.1 of Sogatella furcifera. Classification (NCBI taxonomy): domain Eukaryota; kingdom Metazoa; phylum Arthropoda; class Insecta; order Hemiptera; family Delphacidae; genus Sogatella; species Sogatella furcifera. The sequence goes on along the minus strand of CM029546.1, from coordinate 1,132,835 downwards.
AGCTGTGTTTGGCTACAGCTGTTCGACTGCAGCCGACCGTTTCGCATAGAAACCATTACATGCCAAAAGTTTGTTTATTCCGTCTCAAGTGATCGCAAATAGTATCGAAGAGGATTCTAGTATTTAGAGTGAGTTCTATTAGTTTTAGAGAGTTCTATTGT